>CABFOW010003685.1:0-11806 GCA_902141385.1 Timema californicum | reverse complement strand
CGCTGTTCTCGACGTCCATAGTGTTCTTGAGACAAGTGGTGGTGCGTAGTGGCAAAATGCAGCACTAGGATCATCGCTCTTAGATGTTCCAATGTTGTTATCGTGTGTG
The DNA here is from genome assembly GCA_902141385.1 of Timema californicum. Classification (NCBI taxonomy): domain Eukaryota; kingdom Metazoa; phylum Arthropoda; class Insecta; order Phasmatodea; family Timematidae; genus Timema; species Timema californicum. The sequence continues at coordinate 11,697 of CABFOW010003685.1, read as the reverse complement.
GACGTTCTTTTCCGCTCGCTCGTCCGGTTGGTGAAATTGGGTAAGTGCAGTTCTGGTTGACTAACCCATTTTAGATGCCTTGTAGCAATAATTGCTACACTAGGAACATATTAGCCATGTTTTTACGTAACCACGGTAGATCTAGGAACGTATTAGCCACAGTTCCACGTAACTGTGGTAGATCTAGGACCATATTACCTGCGGATATGGGGGCCGTACTGTAATAATTGCATTTAAGTAAAGAGAAAGATTTAGAAAAACAATCAAACAAAGCACACAATAATGTTTTATGATGACGTTATATATGTAATTTAATCACTAGACACCCACTTCGGTGGTTGCATGGTCTAAGGCGTTATTCTCGCAATAGACTAGACTGCTGAAGATGGGGAGATTGGGGTTCAATCACAGTTGGGTGTACTGAGGTTGATTTTTTCTTAACGGTTGCCCACGCTCTCTCCACACAAATGCGGGTATATCTCATCTAAATTCAACTTTCCTAATCTTAATCACATCAATGTAATTAATTAATACATATGCTTACAACACGAATGGGTAGCAAGACGCGATGCTAAAAATAAATAATAATCACTATTTGGTCTCAATTTCTCGTGTTTTATTTTTTTAAAAGAGTAGAGTACAGAAAACTACACAAAGATGAAAGTCTTTTTCAAAATGAGTTAAGTACCTCAGTTAGGCTCTAGTCGGCGGGGTGAGACGAGCTGCATAGGTGTCCGAGATGTACAACCAAATGCTGCACTTAGGTTAAATATTGACAAAGCCTTCAACGGTCCACGAGTTTATTGTTTACTGGAATAAACACAAAACTATTTTCTATAACCCTATACATATATAGACTTGTAAAAGTTGACATTTTCCCTCTGAAAAGTACAAAAATCAACATATTTCTGTTGATCATTAAATTATAAATGGTCGGGAAATGAAAGGTAACTGGTACTTTGTGAATATAATGTAATTTACACAAATTGTATTGTCATTTTTGTTTTCTTCCTCCCATATTTGTTCTCCTACTGCTGGATAGTTCCATGCAGGAATGTTATAAACCCACCTGGTTTCTATCGTTTAAGAATCCGAGTCCGCTACAACAACAAACCAACCCATTCCCGTTTTCACGCCACTGAACTAAATATTCTTTTAGCCGCCCCTCGTCGTATCACGTTAGTTTCCAGAGGAGATGTTTGGATGTTCCACTTGACGTATCTCGTACCCCGCAATTAAAACTTGTTAAACAATGGCAGGAAGCTCACATTTCATGATGCCTAGTCATGGTGTGGATTAGAGGCGAGCTTTTGGGAACGCGGAGGAACACTGAAAAATGGGATCACGCACTCACTTTGCGTCGTTTAAGGTGCTAGAATAGAAAAGATGATATATCATCAAAATTCGGAACCTGCTTAAAAAATAACCAGGCATACTTACTAGAAGTTTAAATTAAACCCGCCATGATTTTGGACTTGTGAAATTTCTTACAAGACGTGCTTTAAAAGTACTTAAGCGCATCAGTGATAAGCCCTTCATTTTTAGTTAAGAGTCCGTTATTAACCTATTATTAACCTAGTGTGTGCTTTCTCTTGATGGAGAGGTATGGCCTAATTGTTGGGCTTGTTCATGGTTTTCAAAATTCTCATCAGAACTGTCTTCATTGATATGTTCATTTTATTGTGAAATAAATCTTCATCTTCCCAATTCAAAAGATCAGCATCACTATTATTAAGGTATTCTAGTATATCACCATCATCCAGTACATTTTTTTAAAACATTTGATCAAGAGTCTATATATTAATTTTTCAATTTAAAACCTCGGGTCCACACACGAGGACCAAAGATGTCACAAATTATCTAAGAATCAAAATATAGTAATCAAATAAAACATTAGTTAAAACCTTTATATGTAAGTTAGTTACTTGTAATAAAATTTGTAACCCAAACTCTAAAGTTAGAGGGGTCCAAATACATATACAAACAAAATTAAATGTTATATAAAAAAAAGGGGAGATTCATCTAATAGAAGTGCGCAGTGTGAATAACTTCTTTTTGTGTTAAACAAATGCTGGGTACACAACATGTGCCCAGCGCACGCAACTCACTCCTAGAAGCGGAAAATAATACGGTCCACCTTCTCTGAATACCTAATATTACACGAAGAGGACGAAGACTTTGTAAAAAGGAGTTTGGATAATAAACATTACCAAACCTAGCAATAATATGACATAACTACAATAGTAAATGATTTCAAGTCTTAAGAACATTTAGGTTTAATTTCTGGCAAATTGTATTATAGAACAATGCATATACTGTATTTTGAAATAATCTTAAAGTTCCTCATAGATACAATAGTAGTCAAATGACCTTGACTAAGCTCAACAATAACAATCGATATCATTCAAAAGAAAAAGATATTTAATAAACATTTACTCTTTTCCCTTTTTTCTATTATTTTATTAGATACCATGGAACATTTATGTGAATTTACTACCAACGCATGGCATTATTAACTTTTAGTAACACAATCTATAATATTATAGAAGATTTCTCCAATATAACACATTTCTGTACTCGTTGCGAAAATACAACATACTCATTAAATGTTTTAAAGTTCATTGTTTATACCTAAGAACAATAATACGCAAAAAGTTACTAAATTGTGAATGTACATGAATACTCTAGTTATCTAACCTTCCTCAGTAAATCATTACTTAGCTAATCCTGAAACTCACAAGTAAGATAAATAAAATTAATAGTATATTTATCCCTGACAAGCGTAAAGCATAACTTTCCTTACATTTGAACTTAGACAGCATGTTCTAAAATAACTTTCTCACATAAATATTTACTAAATTAATATTTGCAACGCCATTCTCAAGCGACCTAAATAAAGTTAAATTGATTTGTATAACTGTCAAACATTAATCACATTTGAAAAGTGCTGACCTAACGTTATAAACAACATTCCCACATTAATGTTTACTAAACTCATGTAGTAACATAACTCGCAAGCAAAATAAATAAAGTTAAATTGATTTGTATAACTGTCAAATTTTAATAACTTTTGAAAAGTTCTGACCTAACGTTATAAACAACCAGCTCTCCTCCCTTCCTCCTTGACTTCTATGACGTCACTCAATGAAAGTTGGTATCCCCCTTCGGTGGCCACGTGGTCTAACATGCTACCCTCGCAATGGACCAGCCTTCCGATGACGGGGATATCGAGGTTAGAAACTCTGTCGAATGCACTGAGGGTGGTTTTTCCATAATGGTTTTCCACTTTATGTACACGCAAATTTGGGTACACTTCCTATAAATATAGCCTTCCCAATCCCTAAAGCCATTAGTGTAATTAGTACATAAGCGTATAACCCGAAGGGTTATAAGACGAGGGACTAAAAAAAACGAAAGCTGCTACTAAATAATTTTAATTTTAATTTGTGTAAGACATATTACATACTATTTCCAATACTCGCACTCCTCTTCTTTTTTTAAGGCCTTGCTTAGTTAGACGAATGTTTATCTCTTCTCCTGGAGGCGTCCAGAGGAGATCAAACCAATGTCCAGGATTTAAAACTCCGAATGTCCTTGAAAGCAGCAGGAGATGTCCGGGAGTGACTCCTGGCAATGGTCTTTCCACCCCATCCATCCATGGAAACCGTGTGTCTGGAATACCGTCATGGCGCATCTCGCGGCCTTGGATATGTCGTCCGTCCGCAGCTCTGGAAACGTTACGTACAGTACATATAGTCGGGCCGCGGTAAGAACCTTGGACTGAAATCAACGTGATAACGTGGACAGTAAATACTTCTAGCCACTGGGAAAATGGCGGAAGTTGTGCAAGTTGCTGCTATTGTGGCTGAAGAGCTGTTTGCTATTGAGGTAGATAGACTTAGGGGTTGATAAATATAGGATATTAAAATGGACAACACTGTAAGATACCCCGGGTGCATCAAAAGGAGCTATCGCTGGAAGATTCTCTAATCATTCTATTTTTTCTTTCAAATTAATCAATACAGGTTTGTTGAACTTCTGAACCAGATGAATGAATGCTCAATTATATTTTAGTTTATGTTGTGAGATGGTAGCCTGACTTTCAACACTGTCTCAACCACTTCGGTGGCCGCGTGGTCTAACGCGCTACTCTCGTGTTAGTAGACTGCCGATGAGTTTCGAATCTCGGTCAGGTGTATTAAGGGTGGTTTTCCCAAAATGGGTTTTCCCCATATCTACACGCAATTGCGGGTACATTTCCCACAAAGACGCAGTGCTAAAATAACCACTGTCTCAGCAGTGGCCTACAATACCTGTTCACGCTGTTCAAGTAACTGGGATAGTTGACGGTATTACCACGGCGGCAGCGCTACTGTCACTATCCCACATTAAAATGATTTGATTCGCGACAGTAATAATACTATTGAGCGTCTGGGCTATATTCCTCGTGGCCCAGTAATGTAAAGATTAGTCAGTACTAATGTACCGTTGCCCAGGGGATGCTCAAATGTACTAACCATACATCCTTTCCATGGTGGCTCCTTTCATGTCCCGATGAGATGAGGTGATGGTGATAGTGAGTACGAGGGTGGGGAAACACTCAAACCTAACTTAAGACAAATTAAACAAACCCTGGTGACCGTTGGGGTAATTTTCCTTTAGGAAAATAATACATAATAGGCCAGCCGGGGACAGAATCTGGGACCCTTGGACTCATCCTAGGTGCACTGACCACTACGCCACGGAGCCGGTTATTCGCGACAGTGCTGTCATGGAAGTCTGACAGAGACAGCATTATGACAACCGCGGTCATGTGAACGAGTCTTTAATGCCTCTGGACTTGAAGGATTTACGAGTGATTCAGTCCAGTTTGCCAATGACCCGTGACACACAAATCTGTGAGTAGAGTGGACTCACCGTCGCAGTTGACATTGCATCCTTTGCCTGTGTATCCTCTTCCGCACCAAAATTTGTCGCTGATCTGCAAGCAACAATGAAACTACCTCTTTAGTACGCCAAGCTACAGTAGCCCCATGGTTTCTTTGGTGCTGACTGACAGTTCACAGTTGACGGTTTGGAAAAGCTACCAGACCAAATTATGTATCCCTACGCCGAACCATATGATCTGAAACAAACATGTGTTTAGCAACTGTCACTTTTGACGGTCAAAATTGAGGTGTATACCTAAATGTTGACTGTCAGAAGTCAGCTGTGGACTGTCAGGCAGCACCAAAGAAGCCATGGGGCTACTTACTGTACAAAATACATAGGGACCGTGTTGACAGTGTTTCAAGCTACTCTTTCATGTATTTTTTTAAATATTTTATTTAATGTTTGTTTGAAAAACCATTTCAAAGTGGCCAATCAAAACTCTATAATTAAATTCAAGCACAATTCCCTGTTTTTATGTAAAAAAAATCCTGATTTTTTCTAAAAAGCCTTTAAACAAATTATTCTGAATGACAAATTTTGTTCTGAAATAAATATTGTTCGGGACCTTACTTAACATTTTCATAGCTCTGAAAAAAATTGTGTTTTATACTCGTTTAAATTTTACTAACGAATCATTAGCGTTTCAATCAAAATGGCACGCGTTTTGGTGACCGCATGGTCTAATGCGTCACTCTCGCAATAGACTTGACTGCCAATGACGGGGAGATCAAGGTTCGAATACAGTATAGATGTACCGAGGGTGATTAAAAAAAACATTCTCCCTCCACGCAAATGTGGGTACACTTTTTAACTATATCCTTCCTCTTATCCATAAAACCACTAGCGTAATTAAGACATAAGCGTATAACCAGAACGGGTAGTAAGACGCTGTGATAAAAAAAAAGGGTGATATATTTATTTTATTCAGCGATAAAAATATTATATAAGGTCCCCAATATTGTTTATTTATGAATACAAATATGTCAATCAAGAGAGAAGAAATGAATACCCAACAATATGATTATGATGGATTAAATAGCAAAGCTACTCGTCTTGGATTTAATAATTACTGCTATAACCGCATCTAAATATAATTTTTCAATTAAACGAATAAAAAATACAATGTTAAAAATAATTTCAAAACGTGATTAACTATACAATCAGACAGATAGAAAAGTTACTAGAACTTCTTTCACGTATTCATGCGTCAGGTCGTGTGATCTCTTCAACTGTCCAAGATATCAAAACCTATAAAATAACAATAAAATGGCTAACTATTATCAATGTTGACAGAAAACAAGTTTGTATTTTTTTTCAAAAGTTCTTTATTTAAAAAATGTACTGTACTTACACTAATTTGAGGACGCATTAAAAGGATATTTACTGAGGAGAAGATAGGAAAAGCGGTCAAATGACGTAGAAAATCTGGAATTGTCAGGGAATTTTGAAGTAGATCAGGGAAAATGGTATATATGCCTGTCCAAGAAAAATAGATGTCTTTATTACATCATATACAAACACCTTTTTAAAAATTAGGTTTGTGTTTAATTACTTTCAAGAAGATTCCAAAGATAATTAAACATAACAAATAGAGTATTTTGATATATAACAATCTCATTAAATACAATTCAGGGTTTAGTTTGGGAATTCAGGGTTTTTAGCTTTGGGAAACCAAGGAATTATATTTTTCCTGAGCTTTTATTTTATGGCCACTATTTAGGTATGGGCGTGGTAACATTTCTGCAGGACTTTTTTTTAATCAAAGGGAGGAGTAATATTTTAATTCAGGAATGCCCTTGACACATATTCAAGAACAGATGTTAATGTTACTTTATGTATAAGATTAAACTAAATTTATCAAATGAAAAAAAAAACTCCATGGCATCCGCTCACAAGCGAGCTATACTGGCCGAGAAGCTGCCGCATGATGGCGAAGATAGTGCCAACATTTGCGGATACAAGGGGTCGTGTGGTTGGCACAACAAACCCTTCGGCCTTTAATCTCAGTTTTTAGACCGGTGCTGCTCTTTCATTCGAGTAGCTCCTCATTTATCTTCGTGAGACCAAGTTAAACCCCATTCCAGACCCTCTGCTTGACAAAAAAAAATCTGCGCTGGGGATCGAACTCGGAGCTTCTATATCTGTAGCCAGGAGCACTGCTCACTAAACCACAGAGGCGGTCTGTATCTACTCAAGCAATATTGTATTCATTTTTGCAACAGCAAACATTACAAAAATATTGGCCTTAACTCGAATTCCCTTCCATCCCATCCCATACCTGTGACGTGTAACTGCTAAGTTATGACCTACCTGGAACAGTCCATGATCCTCCGACCCGTCGTCATTGAGTCTCCCTATTGCGGCTGTGTCTCTGCTGCTCTCACTTTCAACCAAGCACACCCCTGGAAACATGCAACCACACATCATTTCAAACACACTTCATCGATCTTATTACCACCGCACGCACACAAGGGCCTAAAGGCTTCCTTCCTAAGTAGATACGATTGTATTAATCACGCATTGCGCTTAGGTTAAATATTGATAAGACCTTCAACCTTACACAATACACGAGTTTGTTGTTTACTGGGATGAACAAAACCTATTTTAAATGGCCATATACATATCAAATAGACTTGTAACCATAGTTTAAAAGTTAACATTTTCCCCTCTGAAAAGTACAAAAATCCACATATTTGTATGTTGATCATTAAGAGCAGAAACGAAAGGTAACTGATATAGGAGCGTAGAATGGATCTTTGGGAATAGAATGAGGTCATTTAATACAAAACACAATGCATTGTCATCTATATTATACTTCTCTCCTGTTTGTTCTCCTACTGCTGGACAGCTCCACCTAGGAACATTATAAACGTACTAGGTGCCATTTCTATAGATAATCCGATGTAGATTCTCATCCTGTAGTTTGACTTCAATGATCGAGCACAATAAAGCCATTTTATCCACTGCTGCACGCCACACTGTGTCTAAGGTGAAGGGTAGTTTTAAAATCCAACCATGCCATCCTTCCTCCTCCAACGACTATAAATTTCTATCTATTTTAGCTTTTATTATACCTAAATGACAAACACTAATTTCTTTAATATCTATTGGTTTGAGTAGATTCTTGTTCGTGTTTATTTTAAAATGGTGAATAATACAGTTCTTGGGAGTGAAAAAAAGTATATTTTTATAGTACAATTTTCAAATGAAGTGTCTTATCTGACATCTGGATAAACTACTAAACCTCCTTTAACGTATTCATAAGTCAAGCCATATGAACCATGGTTGTAGCGTTTGGTAGATGTTATCAATATCTATAAAATAAGCTAACTTACTTACTCTATGGCATTAGCGAGGAACTCTTAAAGTTCACTACCACACTTAATAAGGTACGTCACCTATCCCTCTCCTGAGCTAGTTCTACCCAGTACACTTAATTACTCCCTGTCCTGAGCTAGTTATTCCCAGTCCACCTCATTAGACCTTATCCCTATCCTGAGCTAGTTCTGCCCATTCCACCTCATTCCACCCTATCCATCTCCTGAGCTAGTTCTATCCAGTCCATCTGATTACACCCTATCCCTATCTCGAGCTAGTTCTTCTCAGTCCATCTCATTACACCCCATCTATTTCAGGTTATTTCTAATGGTATCCTCCCATCTGAGTCTAGGTCTTCCCAATTGTTTCTTACCATTGGGTCTGCCAGTCCATGCCCTGAACAAGGTTTTAGAATCTCCCATCCACGCTGCATGTCCTGCCCCCTGTAATCTGCGAGATTTGATCATTCTAACCATGTATTGTGATGAGCACAGGGTATTTAACTCTTAATTATGTAACCTCCTCCACTCCCCAGTAGCCTAATCTCTTTTTGTACCAAATATCTTCTCACGCACCTTGTTTTCAAAAATCCAAAATTTGTTTTCGTCATGTAAGGTAAGAGATCACGTTTCACACCCAGAGAGAACAACCGATAAATTATTGACAGCAGGCAAAATGTCAACAACTTACTAATCAAGTAATAACAAGAATTTCCCCACTGTTTTATTTTCCTAATCTCCCATCTAATATTGTTATTGCTAGTTAAAATTGTTCCTACATATTTATACTCATTAACCCTATCAAATGATATGTTTGCTGCAGTAATCTCTAAATTATCACTCCCAATCTGTGTGAACATATACTTAGTCTTTTCAGCTTTCACTTCTAAACCTATTTCCTTACTAGCTTCTAATAAAATGTCTGAATTTTTTGCAACAGTTTTATTACTATTTCCCAACAAAGAAAAATCGTCTGGTTATCCAAATAGCCACATTGTGCAGTTTAATGTCAACCTTTTCCTACTCTCTTGCATCATCCTAATAACATAATCTAAGGCTAGATTAGAAAGTATTAGAGAAAGTGCATCTCCTTGTTTCAACCCTTTTTGTATTTCGAAAGTATCCTGTGACATCCGACCCATATACTGCCATGCATATCTGTCAAACATAGTTCAAGTAGTTTGACAATTTTTTGGGGGGGTATCTCAAACTTAGCTAAAATGTCATATAATTTATTTATTTTAATAGAATTGTAAGCCTTTTTAAAATCTAAGTATAATTGATGAACCGCCATGTTGTATTCCCACTTTTATTAATTCTAATATTTGCCAAATAGTAAAAATCTTATCCGCTGTTGATCTATTTCGTCGAAACCAACACTGATGATTCCTAATAATTATTTCAGCTGTATATGACGTCAATCTCATTAAAATTTTGTTAGATAAAATTGTTTAACATGTTAGTGTAGTGAGATACCTCTATAATCATTTCACTTGGTTTTATCTCCCTTTTTGAAAATGGGTATTGTAATACCTTCCTTCCATTCTTGTGGTAATACCTCATGGTTCCATATGGAGCATAGAATTTTATGAACTATAAAATAACACTAATAATAATTATAGTAAAATATTATCAATGTTGTCCGAAAAAAATGTGTTTGCATTTTTGAAAAAGGCCGTTCTTATGAAAATTGGCCTTTAAAAAATTTCGATACTTTAGCTAAGTCAGCAGGGTTTCTGCTTGTTGATTTAAGTGTCCCGGGTTCAATTCCTGGCAGGGCTGAAAAATTGATCATTAGTGTGTTTGGGGCTTCCCCTTTCACAGTGATGAATAAACGGCTACATGGGAGTGAAGGTGTCTGTTCTAGATTTAAGTTATTTTATACTTTGTGTGCTGATATGATCAGTCGGTTAAGAAAGAGTACGTATTTATTTTATTGAGGTATTTAACGTTCCCTCGAGAATTTCTATGAGCTAGAGCGAAAGGTCCTAAATATTTTGCAGGGAAAGAATTTTCACTTAACTTCCAGGGTTATTTTACAAGCCACAATCGACACGGGACCGACGGGTTTACTTCCCCTACGAAGAAAGGTGTTCTACGTATTTGTATCCTCAAGAAAGAACCGTTGACCCCGGCTTTTGAACCCACAAACATCGGGTCCTGAGACGAGCACTTTACCCCAAGACCACCGGGGTTGACAAGAGCGCGTTAAATACCTCGCCATAAAAAACGCACACTATATTACTTTGTGAGAGGGCACTGGAAAAACTAACTATACGAACGGTTTACTCACAGTCAGGTAACTGGTGCATTGGAAATCCTTGTCTACGTAGTTCCCTCGCTAGTCCACATCTAGAGAAGCGCCTGCTTTCTCCCGGCTGAGTCAACGCCACAAACACCGCGACCACGAGTACAACCTGCCCTCTAAAATACATGGAGGTAGAGAGAGTACCGGTTCGTAGCTCAGTCCTCGAGTCTTCTCGTGTGGAACAAAATCAATCAACTCCTCGTCGGATTGGACGGATGTTCTTAAATAATAAATGATTGTTGATAAAGGTCCCCAGGAGCTATTTAAACCTCTGGCTCATAATGGTTATCACATTTAAAAAAAGGTTAGGTGGGGTTTAATCGTTATATCTCATGGTTCCAAGTAAATAGGCGTTATATTTATTTGCTTGGACTTTGTGTCTTGTGACTCAACTTGAAGTTTTATTTTATTGTACAGTTTTTCAAAGGAAGAGCTTTATCACCCGTTTCACCCGTGGTCACATGGTCAAACACGCTACTCTCACAGTAGGGGAGGTCGAGCTTAGAATCTCTGTCGAGTGTCCCGGGGGTGGTTTTTCCTAAATGGTCTTCCACTCTCCCTACACGCAAATGCGGGTACACTTCCAATAAATAGAACCCTCATGATCCCTAAAACCATTAGAGTAATTAGTACACAAGCGTATAGGCCTAGCCCGAACGGGCAGTAAGACGTGGCGCTAAAACAATTAAAAAAGCCTTATCCGACCATTATAAAAGTTAGCAGAGGCACTTTAACGTATTCATACGTCAAGTTTTGCTCTCTGCAGCTGTCACTTTTGATAGATATTATCAATACTTATAAAATAACAATAATAATATATAGTAAAGTGTTTTCAATGTTGTCCACAAAAAAAAGTTTTTGCATTTTCTGAAAGGCTGATCCTTAGAAAATTGTACTTTAGTTTAATATTGCAACATTTTCTTAATAAAGTTGATAATGACATTTATAGTTAAGGAGATAAGGTCAAAAACACTGATAAAAAATGCAATAACATTTTTTACTACCGGTTCGGTCTACACGCATTGTATTTTTTTAAACACCGCGTCTTACTACCCATTCAGATTATACGCTCATGTACAGTACATGTATTATACATGCTTCTGTATTACGCTAATGTTTTAGTGACGAGGAGGGTTAAAT
>CABFOW010003684.1:14174-69801 GCA_902141385.1 Timema californicum | reverse complement strand
GAAAAAACGAAACTAGATATTTTCATGAAATTGACCTTTTAACATTGGAAGTTGCAAATAATGGTCAATTTTGTTAATTAATACGGCATAACTACATCCATTTTTGTTTCAATATAGAAGATGTAAATATTATTTGCGATTGTTGGACAAGATTGCCAGCAAAATAATATCAACTTCACTCTTACAATGTTTTCATTTAAAATATCAATACAAAATATAAGTGTAGATAGAGTATGTGAAATTTATTCTCATCAACCAAATATCATTGATAAAAGAAGAATTACAATTAATGTTTATCTATCTATTATAACAACCATATTGGGATCAAAATACCGCATCTGTGGTCTAGTGGTCAGATATCTTGGCTATATATACAGAGGTGCCGGGTTCAATTTCCAAAGCTTCCAGATTTTTCTGTACAGCAGTGGCTCCGGAACAGGTTAACTTATTCTCGCGTGGACAGTTGAGGATCTACTTGAAATAAGTGGCAGCTCCGTTCTAGAAAACTGAGATTAGTGGCTGGGGGGTTTGTTGTCCTTACCATAAGACACCCTTTATCCACCAATTTAGGCACCATCTTCGCCACTATGTGGCGGCCACTTTGTCAGTACAGCTCACTTGTGGGTGGATGCCATGTAGATTGCTTTTGTGGTAGAAAACATATAACTTACTTAAGTATATATAATAATAATACTACCCTTGATTTTCTATTCAAATCAATCTGTTACTTATTTAAGTTAATTTTATAAAAGGTTCCCGAAGAAAATAATATTGTATTTACCGACAATTCTTTTTATAGCAAAATACAAATATTTATTTAACGAAATTAAATAATTTAACGTACCAGAAACCATTCAAGGTCAATAGTAAATTATTTATTATACTTTTTTCAAAAACTATTAAATATAAGACATCTACTGTTGATTGTTTAAAAGTGAGTAGGCTGCGAATTTTATAGTTTTGTTACTATTATCTATTTATCTGAAAATAACAATATAAATAGTTTAGTTTAATTTAATTTATTAAAAGTGTGCTAGAGTGTGGAAAGGCCGTGGGTCGATCCTTGCTCGGGTAGACTGGACTATAGAATATTAATTTTTTTTCACACGAGCAGTTTTCCCGTCATCTATCCAGACAAACCCACTCAACTGATTTTTACAGCTCAACTTCATCCTTCCGCGTCTAAGTCAGAGTTTAATTCACTTTTAGGTATCACACTACATTGCATCCTAGTGAATAAGTGACTAATGTGATTGACCGCCAATCTAGGAGACCCCTGGCTTAGTTCCAATTTTTATAGTGAATATGTTATATTTTAGCTATAGAGTTTATTAAACATTCATATGTTTAATAGATTTAATCAAAAAACTTTTGTAAATATACTAAATATTTACATGTAATTATTTATTTATATTTTAGCAACGCGTATCTCTACCCACTCTGGTTATACGCATATGCACTAAGTATTGAGATAAGGTGTTAAGGGTAAGGAATATTTAATTTAGATTAATTGCACACACATTCGCATGGAGGGAGAATAATAAACCATTAAGGAAAAAACAACTTTTAGAACATCCGACCGGAGTCAAGAATCCTATTTAACTGTCATCGACAGTCTAGTCCATAGCAAGAGTGACACCTTCGAACCTTCGACCACTGAAGAGACCAATTATTAATGTTAATATACAAGATGTAAATGAATCCGTTTTACAAAAGGAGAGGGGTTGTAGAGTGTAAAAAAATGGACACCTTGATTTTATTATTAATAAACTTATTGATTCTAACTTCTAGAAACATGTACAAGATTAACGTTCATACATCCATGAGTCAAATAACTTTGATCTACAATCCTGTATTTTGAAAGTTTGTCACTTTTAGTAATAAAAAATTCACAGCACTCAATTTTTGTATTACTATTATTGTAATTATTATATAAAATTATGAAAAAAATTGTTTGGATTTCTTTCTTGTTTTGTGATAGTGGTATTAAATATGACAACCCCATTTATTGAAGATGGTTTATAACGTAAATACAGCCCTTATTCCACGCTTGCTTATAATGTATTGAAAATAGTATTTTTAATTGATTTTTAAGTTATAAAAAACATTTATCAATGCTATAACTTATAATGGCCAGTTCTAAGAAGATAAACTTGTATGCTTATCTTTAATACACCTTTTCATGCACTAAAATATAAAATATTGTTGCTATAGCCACGAGACAAAATATATCTTTGTTTTATTTAAATACTCCGTTCAAGTTAGTAATGAAAAATTTAACTATACAGTAGGCCCCTAATCCTTATGGGAGTGTTAGTATAAGATATTTTATGACTTGAGATTAACTATATCGTTTCACTAAGCAAATAAATTTCATTTAAACAAGAGTTAACGTTAGTTTACGATAGCAAATATTTAATTAAGTGCCCAAAAAAGGGTATTTGTAAGGAAATTGAAGTTTTTGTTCTTAATATTAAGTTTACGACAGTATGTATGTAGTGAACGTGTCCATTTTTGTATCCTCTTTATCTCCTCCGCGTTTGCAAAACATATTCAGCTACATCCTGTATGTATGGACATAGAATGTAAGAGAAACTAGGAAAGTGTATGCCTTTTGAATTTTGTGAGCAGCAGGTTATCTGTCACGAGGAGAAACAGGATTATAAATGAAGTTATCCGGGAAGGAGTGGTGTACATGAAATATATAAGATAGTAGAGGAAGCAATAATAAGATGATATGGGCATGTAATGAGAATGGAGAAGGAACCGATGATAAAGAAAGTTACGGAAATAAAGTATGTGGGAAAAAGACAGCAAGGGCGGCCAAGAAAGAGATGGGAGGAACAGATCACAGAAAGTGTTTAAGTGAGAGGAAAAGAATGGAAGGAATTAAAAGAGGAAGAACAGTGGAAGGAAAAAGGAAGATGGAGGTATTTTTCTAAACTGACTTGATCATAGGCTGGAAACACTTGATGATGATGATGATGATAATTATATGTGTAAAACCTGAACGGGAATTGTGAGACGTGGCAAATTATATTTTAAAAACTTGATTCCCGAGTTGTTGGTGGCTAAAGAGTCGTACCACACCCCTGGCTGTCACCACTCCTGAGGAGTCATGGTTTACAAGACCCTGCAGTCTATACCAACAGAGACATATTACCGAGTAATTGTTCAGGCGAGCGAATTGCTTCGAGGCGCAACTGCATTAAGGGAATTTATCACACGAGGCATTTGCATGGCTCCTTTTAAGTGTGTGTCTGCGGTGTGTTGCCTGTGTGTGTGTGTTTTGGGTGGGATCTTAACGGGAAAAGGAGGGGGTAAAGGGAAGGCAAGGCTTTCAAGAGGGCTGTTTTGAAGAGAAAGGAGGTTGTCGCGAACAGTAATTTGCGGAATTGCCGCGTGCCTGTGGGATCTAGTGTCTTGGGTTACGACTCTTAGGATATGGTGTAGGCCCTACTAGATTTACATAACATCTACCTGAAACTGTAGGAGGGTTGACTTCATCAGTGATATTTACCAAGTATTAATTTNTCAAGGATATTTAACTTGAGAAGAGAATTAAATACGCTATCATTTTCTGTCTATTTGTAAAACTTGTAAAATGTAACCATTTTCTATGTCTACTAAATAAATCTATTGTGAAATTGAAATGTTAAGTTTTTCTAATTTATATAGTAGTTGTAGAAAGTTTGGTGCAATAAATACAGATGTATGCATTATTTTGAATACGTTTTTGATTCTAGATTGTACAGATCCTGCTATTAGATATTATATTTAATTATTGAAATTTATAACTAAATACTTAATAAAATAGTTCTTGAAAAGGCTTAAATAAGCTATTTATTTAATATATTGATGACAATGATATAATGTGATGATACAAATGGTTATAGTGAGATAAATATAAACTTATCATTAATAAGTGTGTATTTAAAAATATACTACTTCATGCTTACAAAATAAGATCAAATACTAAAAATATAAGTTGACATGAATTAGTTGGTAAAACGATAAACGAATGAGACCTGACATTTAGGATTTAGAACTATGTAATTTACACTAATGAAAAAGTGGTTCGGTGTGTAAGCTACAAACTTTTCAGCATTTTTCCTAGGTAATATAGTAAGGTTAATAGATCAGTAATTAATTAATAATCCTTGTCTTTAAACGTATTGACCAATAAAAAGTGCCTTATAACGTTAAGGAAATTGATCTCTCTTTCACTGCATATTTATATCCGTTTGTGTTGGATGAGTTTAATTACACTAAGGATGAATAGACGGAAAGGCAGAATTTAAAGGAAATGTATTCGTGTTTACGTGGAGGAAGAGTGAGAAATAGTTTGCTGGGAGTGTTAAGAGCTCTGTTCACCTAGATAGAATTTAATTCCTAACCTTCCCATCATTAGCAAACCAAAATTAATAATCCTTGCATTTTGTCTATAAGCTTAGGTGTGCGTAAGAAACATCCAACTGAAAAGATGAGTAATTTAACCAGTACCTCTTACCAGTGGCCACACATACAATATCATCAGTATCGTTTCCTCTAGTATTGTACTGAAGGGGAGGTCAAGATTCGTATCCATGTTAGGTATATTGGGGTGACTTTTCCCTAAATAGCTTTTCTCCATTTTTCATCGCAAATGCGGGATAGCTATCTAAAGTATACCTTTCTAAACTTTACTCTTAGTGTAAATACGTGAATATTTCAGTGGCTAATAATATGTGCTGCACAGGAACAAAATGAAACAAAAGTGTTTTACAGGTAAGATAATAATTTAACCATGGAGAGTTGATTCTGTAGAGCATTCAAACCACGAACTATGCCTCATTATTATCGTATCAAGGTTATTCTTCTCAAATGGGAGAGTCGTGTGGTTGTTCAGAAATATCACTATACGATACGATTGACTTGAATACCACTTAGTTGGAGTTGATGAGAAAGTCTTTGTTCAAAACCCTACAAGGTGCTATATATGTGTAATACATATTTGTACTGTTTCAATCCTCTATTCACGTCAATGTGGAATACTTTCTTAAAATTTGTCATCCTCTTCCATACTTCTTATATTAAATCGTTAAAGTGTCTTAAGACCTACATCGGTTGAAACATTGGCTATGGCGTCACCGTCATTCTGTATGGTTTGATGGCGACGTGACTGTCGTGATTTGAATCCCAGCTAAGTGTACTGAGAGTGTTATTTCCTAAAATGTTTTCCACCCTCCCACCTTTAAAATTAGGGTATATTTCCTCATGATTATAACTATCTCATACCTATCACCAGCAGTATACATTTGAGGATAGCGTTGCCGGATCATAGGATGCGGTGTACAAACATCCCTAGAGTTCAAAGCTACTGGTATAATTAAGTTATTAAATTACATGTTCATTTTTATTTTAAAATCTAACTCTAAGCAATTACATATCATAATCACCCTTAATTATTATGTCCCATTATTGTTCCAAACCTATTATTCACGCGAATTTGTGGCTCGGCATCCCCGCCTCCCCCCCTCCGCCTGACTTCTTCAAGAATCTTCACACCCGCACACTTCCCTTCTTCAGAGCCCCCATTTCTTCCCCATTAACGCCCACCATTTCTTTCATTAACTCCGTACATTCGTTCTTTTAAAAGCCGTCTTTCCGGCTCACGCCAGAGCAATTTACCCCATTCTCCACCTTGATGGCATTATCCACAGCATTGCCCCCACTTCGCTTTTAGAGTCAACAACGACCCATGTCCACACAGCTCTTTCATATTGATCGATGGACGCATAGTGTCTCCTTACGTAATAAGTGAAATATTAGATGTTTCTTTGCGACTAAAAATTATATATATATATATATATATGAATTTTAAAAACAGATACTGATTTACACTCTAGAAATATACTCATATTGGTGGTAGGTTGGCTGGATGTCAAGTTTATTTAAATTGATCTGCAAGAAATGGGGAGTTGAAATATATTTACATGTATCATACGGACGAGTAGTGTGATTAGGTGAAGATTTATTAGACTCTAACAATATATAGCCTTAAATTATCTTAATAAGGAATGAAGTAAAACGCCTTATGGACATATTATCCAGAACTGGCTTTACCATTATTAATTCAATAAAGATGGCTAAATAATAAACATAAAAGTTTTAAAGCAAAAAATATTTTGAGCAAAAATATTATCCGACAAACATGGGAAACTTGAAGGTAGAACTTTTGAATTTTGATTAGACTTTTTTTAAATTTATTAAAAATTGGGTTAGAAGAAATATAATGAAGAATTTTTTCCTCTCTGCTTGAAGATAAGAAAATACTTTCAAGGGTTAGCCACACAATTCATTGCATAGTTACCCCGGGTAACGCTGCGTACTATCTGCTAGCTATAAATAAGATACACTTATCTATTAAAGAAATATTTTTTTTATTTTGGAAAAAAAAGCGTTGCTGTAAAAAACTACAAACATATTTGCATAATTGGCGTTACCTTTCACTCCAACCTTAATGGGGTCCTATATAAAGGTTTTACCACCCTCTCTCCACTCAAATGCCGATAAAACTTTTATAAATGCTCCCTCCCTTAGGCCTATACCATCCTTATCCCAATAGTGTTAAATATATATATATATATATATATATCGTATTCAGAGAAAAAATAATGATATTACTTTAGAAGGGTACAAAGGCGGTTATGTACTGTACATAACCCAGTAATAAGCTTCCAACTTTAATCAAGAAACGAGTATTTTGTATCTCAGTGTTTTAGTAACGTCCAAGTAACTAAAAACCCAGGCATTCTAAGTGTCCTGTAACTAAATGAAACAATACTAATCCAAGCCAATTAGTATCCCCAGTGTGAATTTATTCTTACATTGCACTTCATTTCAGCCACAAATTTTAAGAAATATTTAAACCTTAATTGCTTTTATATTTGTGTGAACAATCTTTACTCAGATATTGAACGTAGATTTGCATTTATCAATCAAATTTATTGAACACTATAGTGTGGTTTAAATATCAAATGAGGTTCCCCTAAATACAGTACAATTTAAAAAAAGAAGGGCCTTATGACAACCTGAAAAGTTACTTGATTTACTTTCACTTATTCATATGTTAGGTCATTTTTTCTGAGCTGCAGGTGAGTTTTGGCCACAAGAGTTGTTTACCTCTAAATAATTTAATATTTAGCACTGCGTCTTACTACCCGTTCTGGTTATACGCTTTAAGTACTAATTACGCTAATGGATTAGAAATTGTGAAGGGTGTATTAGAGGAAGTGAACCCGCATTTTCGTGGAGGGAGAGTGTAAAACCATTTAGGAAAAGAAAACAGTTCACCCGACCGAGATTCGAAACTCGATCTCTCCGTCCTCAGTGGTCGAGCTCAACACGACTAGCGCGTTAGCCAACTACGCCACTCGATCGGGTTTTTTACCTCTAAAAGTACAGTTGAATTGCGGCCTCCACACTTTTAGAAACACGTATGAATTTCTGCCCAGGCTGTTGGCTTAACCTAACCTAACAAACCTTCAAATTTTGCCAAAACCATTGAACGACAAGAACTGAGAAAGTTATATTTAAGGTCCTCACACACCGGCATAGTATCGTATAAGTATTGTATATTTTTTTCTTGCCATGCTTTGCTATGGAGTTGCGTACACCGACACCTGTCGTAGCACCATGGTAGCATCATAGTATCGTATACGTACGTTGCGTGGTTTTCCGTCCCGCTTCGAAAGCGGAAAGACACGTACGTTACTGTCATCGCGGTCGTTGCCTACACCCCCTCCTCACCCCTCCCCCACTAAATCCTCACAAACCCTCCTATGGCACATCAATAAGTTTTTTTTTCATCCATTGAGGAATCATTTTGACAGTTGCTCAAATAATTTCATGGATCTGCTAAGGCTGAATTATCTAACTTAGTTTTTCAGTATGGGAGAAAAGTATTAGAATGCGAGTACAGTTATTATACTGGACATTTTTTCTTTTATCCTTAAAAAGCATTGCAGCCCCATATATCCAACGATCAGCTACCCATGATACCTCTACCTCATCAAAATGTTCCTCGATAACTCCCTCAACAATCAATGTATCCTCTTGCTTTCCATTATCAACTTTACATGCCTCCTCAACCGGCTCATAATTTTCCTTGACAGCCACCACCTCCCATTGCATTCAACCTTCAGCCTCCTATGCTTTCTGCTCTTAATCTTCAACAGCAACCTCAACCTAAATATACGTAACATCTTTTATCGTCGTGGATAAAATCCTCAAACATTATTAAAAAAAACTCTCCAAACACTTTCCTTTTCTCATTAATATCATGTATCCACTTTTTTTACTCCGGCTCCAGCAACATGACCCCTATCACAATGTCCTCATAAGAGGAAGAAGACCAGGTATCACTCATTGTAATTAACAGACCAACAACAATACACGCTTTTATTCTCACTGCGCTGCTCTTAGGAAGCGAAGGAGAATTGTAGGGTGTGGTGGGGGAAACAAGATCTTGGGGCACACGTATTACGATCTCGGTGTGTGGTAGCGTCGTGGCAATACGATACCATACTGCTACCATTTTGCTACCATACCTTTACCGTCCTGGCACCGTACGTATATGATATTATGCTGGTGTGCGAGGACCTTAAGAGGGCGGTCGACATGTGACGATGATAGTTTCTACCTGAAATTTAAGACACCATAATATAAATCACACTACTAACTAGGTTGACGCAACTCATATCTCTTTATCATTTAAGTGGGTAGCAATTTGTATGTGTCTCTCAAAATCCAAGCCACAGCTTGTACACAATTTCAAGATTAGGCCGCAACTTATCTGCACAGGTTATCTGGAGCTGTCACTTTTGAAAGACATTTTGATGTATATAAAATAACACTAATATTATACTAAAATGCATCATTATTAACTGCAGTTTTTTTCAATACTTTTAAAAAGTTTAATCATCAATTATTTAATATAGATATTAGTTACCCACATATTCACACTAATAGAATAGGAATGAGTAAGGTGTGAAAATTACCCATATTTGCAAATAATGAGAGTGAGAGATTATTTACTTAAAAATAAACCTGTTTACACTTGGCTATGATTCTATCTCCAACCTCTATGGCACCAGTCAGCCAGACTAGATGAGAATAACGCTTGTCCGCTTTTCCATAATTAAATGTGTTATCATTAAAAATTATCTTTAAAATTTATTTCTATGTTTTATTAAAATTGTACACGTGCTTAGCTAATTAATATGGTTTAGTGTTGTGTTTTTTCACTATAATAATGTTGATGTAACTTTGCACTTACTTTAAAATAGCTGGTTAATAAATAAGTAGTATTTTAAATAGTCTTAGTATTCAAGCGAAAAATTACCTAAGACGACTTTTTAACTTGTCCAAATCACAAGGTTTGTGAAGTCAAGTGAAAGTTCAGACGCTCTTGGAGTTTTGTTCTAATTTAGAGCACTATAACTTTTCTGTAATAACATGTTTTATAGGGGCCTACTATACTTTTGTATTAGCTCTTACTTTCATCAAAGCCCAATTTTTAAATCATCTGTAATCCACTCTGAGCCAAATTAGCAAAACGGTTGTGTTAACTTTTGGCTATGTCATATATTAATTTATTTGGTAAAAATTGCATTTAAAGATATGGAATTTTTGCTACGTAGTTTGATTTGAATGTTTAAATCAATTTAATTTTAACGTAGAGTATTTTTGCTTCTTTTTTAGATTTTGTAGATTGGTGCTTTTATTGATGATTCATTGCTAACATATTATCTCACTTTTCAGGCAAGCAAGATTAATAAACGTTTAATATAGCGAAATAAATTTAAATCCATTTGCTGGGGAAAAAATACAATTTTTTTCCTATCGATAGAGTTTATTTTACCTATGTAGACTTGGTTTTAAGCTTTGCATCATATTAACAACTTCCCTCAAGGCTATTGCTAGAGACGGAATTATTGATCTCAATTTGCCATCTCTTCGTATATTAGGTTACTAAAATAAAAAAATAGTTACGAAACATAATTTTTGCGAGAGATCCGAGGAAGAATACTGTCCCATTTTTCCACTGAAATTTCAATTAACAAGAACTTGATTAATTTTTTTTGTAGAGATATTTTGAAATTATGACTGTGTATCACGTCTCATACATTATTTAACAGCAAAATTGTTATAACGTGTTCGAAAGTAATTTAAACCATTATTTCCATAAAAATAGTAGGTACTAGGAAGAATAAGTTACATGATCTAATTTAAATAAGTTTATGAAAAAAATAACATAGTAAAATTTTTATACAAATACTTGGTAACAGACGAACTTTAAATATTTTATGAGACCATATTATTTATTAGCGAGCGTATTTTGTTTATATATATATATGTATAAATATATATATATATATATATAAATTTGAACTAAATTCTAGGAAAAAGTGTAAGACACAAATAGATTATATAAATTTGAACTAAATTCTAGGAATAAGTGTAAGACACAAATAGAAAATTTTAACACAATACGGCTTGCACAGGAAAAAAAAAGCAACACATTTAACACTTCACACTTTACGCAGATGCCCAATTAGCTTTTTGTTCTTGTAAACTCTTGACAATGTTGCTATATTCATAGTTCAGAACGCCGTGTTTCTATTTCTCTTTGTACCAACATGTAATAAAATATACTTCAAAACAAATATTAAATATGGTTAATAATTTAATAAATATTTTAAAATATGAACACGAAAAATTAACTTACTATACAAATTCAAATGTCATAAGGAATATGTTTAAATGTTCTAAATATAGTTGATAAAATGACCTTTGAACACGGGAATCAAACATGATACTTTCGACTAAACACT
Source organism: Timema californicum (assembly GCA_902141385.1). NCBI lineage: Eukaryota > Metazoa > Arthropoda > Insecta > Phasmatodea > Timematidae > Timema > Timema californicum. The sequence goes on along the minus strand of CABFOW010003684.1, from coordinate 58,924 downwards.
TTAATGCTCTACCACTGAGCTATTCAAACTATTTTTTTAAAGCAGAATCAGGGAAGTGTACCGGCATTTGCGTGAAGGGAGAGTGTATAACTTTTAGAAAAACCACCCTCAGTACACTCGACCGGGGTCGATCTCTTATCTTCCCGTCATCAGCAGTCTAGTATATTTTAAGAGTAGCGCCTTAGACCATGTGTCCACTGAAGCGGGTTATTTTGACTTTATTGGCTCTTATAGCTCTCATCGAATGACAGCCACCGATGAATTGGGGTTGAATCAATAATAAAAATATATAAATAAATGTTTATTTATATCACTATTATATATAACTATCTATTTTTAAGATAAGGTTCTGAAAATGTGAAAAGATAGGAATATCTTTAAAAAAATATATAACTAGAAAAATCCTCAGTTGGCCCATATGGTAAAGTAGTGGTTCGGTTAATACATTACCTGTGTTCAAATACCCGTCGGAGCAGAATTTTTCTAGTATATAATTTCAGATTTTTGGAAGGTTTTCACATAAACTGTACTCTCCATTTATCCTAATTACGGGGTTGTTCACATTTATACTAAGGTCCTTGAAGATTTCATCAGTGCGCTCTAGTAATCATGAATCATGATTTGTACTTGAGTATTTGGAGTCTTGAGTAGATTTAATGTAGGAATGTGGCTATGGAATATAAAATATTCACATGATTCCTCATTTTCTAGGGAAAAAATGCGCTGTGTCAAAAGTATAGAATACACTGTTTTGATAAATTAATCAATAATGTTTTATATAAGCTTTAATTATAGCTTATTGACTTTTAAATGTGTATAAACAGTAGTATAAAAATAATAAAACATAATAGAAATAAAAGCTAGAACATAATTATTGGATTAAGTAACTCTTGTAAAGATGCTACAACAATTGACAACATCTAACGCATACCACCCAGTAATATGGAATTACAACACTCACCACCGTCTGATGGAGCACAAACACACTATGACCTCCTCTCCCTTGGATTAAACAACATCGACTGAAACGAAACTCTGGTCAGTTCCTCGCTCGTCATCGAAGCCCCGCTCACAACAAATAAGGACTTAACGTGATCAAGATCGTTTCTGGTTCCGCCATCTGGGATATTCTGTAAACTTCGAGTGGTTACTGGACTGACCGCTAAGCTTCGAGAGCGCTAGTCATCTCCCTTCTTTTGTTCTTTATTTCCGCCCCACTTTCCCCCTCCTCTGAGAACATGTGTAGGTTGTATTTGCTATATAATGGCTGGTATAGTTTACCTCGGTACTCATTGTACCACTGGATTGCACAAAGGTGAGGGCTCCAATATAAACTAGGGCTAGGAAACTTTATTCAAAATTCTGTACTGATATAAATAATGGGGAGGGACTCTTTTCTAAATTGTTGTTTGGGCTTACTTCAACATAATCATGTTTTGTAGATGGGTTTTTTGGTGGGGTTTAACGTGGATGAACCGCGGGTCAGTAATATTTGTCTTTATGGGAAATCATGATTTGCGTTAGTACTCATTGCGTACTTGTGGCGCGCTCTCATTTTCCCTTAGTTCAGTTAACCGATTACGTGGGTTATATTTACAAGTTACTGGGACGTTATTATGCTAATGTATGCTCGCTTTAATTGCGTGGATTATTGTATATATATTTAAATCAAATCCAATTATCATGTTAGTTTGTATAGATTCTAATGGTGGTTTATGAAATATATTTATATACTTCAATTTAAATCATATATTTAAATTATCCATTGTTATTTGGGTATAGAATTCAATGACAATTGTTGAGATTTATATATTTTAGATTAAATCACCTTATCTTATTATCCTTGTGTCTGCTGTGACAGAATGCACTATTTTATATATATATATATATACAAAGTAAATTTTATTGCTTCACAATTTCGTATATATTTCGACGATAATTGATATCTTATGTATATATTATTAAAATTAAACCTTCTTGCTTTTTGGATTTGCATATGCTCTGCAACGGTCAGTTTGAAGTATTATATCGGTGGTTTTGGATTAACACTTTTGACCTTGGAAATACGGAGTTATCCTATTCATGTTTATAGAAAGGGCTATTGTGAATTCTCTTTTAAATGACTGGAGATTTTGCTATTCACCTTTGGCCCAAGGTCGTACACTCTCTTGATGAGAGTAAACTAGCAACCATTTGTATCATGGTCTTCTGCCAAATATTTAGGAGACTTATTGGATTTAGAATCTAGAGTTTTACTTTAACTATGTTCTCTTTGGGGGCTTTATATCTGATGTATATTTATGAAGGCTAAGTTTAAATCGTCTTGAATTTATGTTTATTGCCAAAAAACAAATTTGCTCTTTAATGCCATTTTGGGAATATATGATGTATCTTCATTTCCTTTATACTTGACTAAATTAAAATATTACTATCTGTTTTCCCTTGTAACTCCTTGGTTGTTTTTACCACGCTTCCTGGTTACCTGTGGGCATCACACCCTGGTAGATTAAATTAAATAAATCCAACATCTATTATAAAAATACATAAATATGAGAAATTATCTACTTAGCAGACAATTTATTACAAACTCAGATAAGCAATGTTTTTGAATAATCAACCCTCAATCGACTAATGACATTATTAGGAATGTATCATAACACATAAATAAACAATTAATTAACTAAGAGGTAATGCACGGTCGTCTATAGTTACAGGCCGGAATAATGAAGTTTGGCAACACTGCGATGAGGCCGGTCAACACCAGAGCCACGTGCAGTATCGCTGATTTAGTTCAGTTTATTTTACTGAGAGTGATGTTTGTTTCTCGTGTAATTTACTTGATTTGAAATGTTGCGTGTTACACGCTTCTACTGCATTATGTTTTGGGTCATATAACAACATATGCTATGGATGAAAATTTTGTGGCTGTGATTAGTGATATTCAAATAACAGCTGACATGATTCCAGATTCTTCGATTTTGTACATTTGTGGTTATGCTAGCTACAAATTGTATTTTAGTTTGGAGTTGCATTTGTTGCATTGATTTTTTAGTAAGGCATGATACAGATGCTAAATATTTCAATGATCTTACCAGAGGAGGATAAGCTAGTCCAATCAACAACAATTTGATTACAACAATTAAGATGTTATTAACATTAAAATAAGTTTCTTCAGACCAAAAATTGGAAGAAACTTTCCCCATGCACCCGTTTCGGTGGCCACATGGTCTAAGGCGCTACTCTCACAATTAACTAGAGTGCCGATGACGGAAAGATAGACGTTCTTATCTCGGTTGTGTGTATTAAGAGTACTTTTTATAAAATGGTTTTCTACTACTCTGCCACGCAAATTAGGGTACATTTACTATAAATAAAACCTTTCTAATCCCTAAAACCCCAAGCATAATTAGTTTTTAAGCGTATAAACCGAATGGGTTGTAAGACTCAGTGTTAAAAGATTATTTTACTGAGTTTGGCCTATAAATACATTAATAGTAAGGATCTAGATTTAGATCAATTTATTAACAACTGTTTCGGCGGTAAATCCCTTCGCGAATAATTTTATTTGATTTCATCAACGCTTGGAAATACATATACTTATCAACTACGTCAAGTATATGCATGATTAACTTAGCAATTAAAATTTTTGTTCAGAAAATAAGAAAAGTTAAACCCAAACACTATAAAAGTAATTGATCAAAATCATACACCATAACATATTTGCTAAAGAACTATACCTGGACATGGAAATTGAACCCAGGACCTTTGAATTAGGCTTGGAGTCAGTGCACTTTTATAATTCTCATCACAATTTTCTAATCGTGTTGTGAACCATACCTAGCAACTTTATTTTAAAACTATTATTTACATGTTTATTTGTTATATTGTTCAACCTCTGAATTAATTTTTATTAATTATATACGTAAAAAATGTTTGGATTAATTGTCGGTATCGTTCAAAGTGACATCAGATTTTAAATGAAGGAAACTGTAAATATTCATACAATTTTTCTTAATAACTTGTAGATCGCTAGTCATCGTGACGTCACAACAAGCGAAGACGCCACATTTAACACACTGGCCTGTTATTAAAGACGGTCATGGGTAAAGATTACGATATAATTATAATTGATAAAATGTAGTCAAAACCAAAGGAATTTAGAAAATATTGGATGATAACAAATTGATAAGTAATTTAATATTTTGTTGTAATTTGTATATCTCTCCTTACTAAGAATTGTAATATTTCCTTTAAAAAAATAATGGTAATTTTTAATTATATACTTTAAATAATTAAAATGAGATCTTACTAAGAATTGTAATATTTCCTTTAAAAAAAAATTATGGTAATTTTTAATTATATACTTTATATAATTAAAATGAGATATGATTTATTTATTTATACAATGATTTCCGGACTTCTACCCAAACGATTTTAATAATTTAAAAAAAATGTTAATGCAGCAAAGATGTGATAAAAAAAATTCAAATTAAAAAATATTTGAAAGGCATGTTGAAAATTTATAGCAGACCATTTCTTTTTACAATAAGTGGTTTCTTGAGCTCTACGTAAACGATATCTTTTTAGTATACATAAAAGCGATCTCCTTAAAGATTACCAAATAATTTTTTCAATAGCTAAGTGGGTATATACATATAATAAACGTTAATTGATAACTGTAGATCCGCTGTTATGACCGGGTTCTCAATATAAGTGTCTTAAATTATAGTCTTGAACTGTAAATTTGCTCAAAAATGACAAAACATCCTAAATTAAGGTGGACTTAAAGTGGCCGCCTTGGTCAACGAGAAAGTAACAAACGCCGTCAGGCCACACGACTTATAAAACAATGGTCTATGCCTTTTTCTGTAACTACTTTTCTATATACTTATACTCCCTTTCGTCCTTGACTTACAACCATCTGTTGTCATGTCAATAAGAAAAATTAGAGAGAAAACTACAAAATTTCTTATTTAAAGATAAAGATGAGAGCTCGCTGCTAGTTCTCAAATAACTTAAAAAAAATTTTTGAGCTTATAAAAAAACCTGTATTTATTAGAAGCGGACTAGATCTATAAATCTTTTTTACAAAGCTTGGTCTCATAGATATGCAATTATGTTTGAAAACATTGTTGAAAATGAGTGATTGTCATATTCTTACTCATTATTTTTTAATAATAAAACTCAAACTATTAGTTTTATAAAGAAAAATGTCCCTGTTGGAATCTTTCGACTTTATTTTGGCGTGAACCATATTTTTTAACAATGCATTGTGGAAATAAATATCGCGTTAAACCAGAACGGTTGCTCATCAATTTCTTGCTTACCGTAGTGGCAGCACTTAATTACAAACACTATGAATTCATAAAAATGTTAGATTTAGCTAAGTTGTGCCCGGGTACGAGTTGTATGTAATTAAAACAATAAAAATTACTATTAAATCACTGTATTTTTAGGGGGAACACTATGGAAAATATTTACCAACTAAAATTAATATTTACTACAACTCAATGAACCTTTTGGCACACATTTATACCTTAAATTTGAAGGTAATCACATGTATTAAATATTATATTACCTCATTCAGATTATTAATACCTTGAAGGTAAGATCAATTATGGTCATAGTAAGTCAACTCAATTTAATATTATTTAACCCTACTTTTTTAAAGTAAAGTTTGGCAAATTTTGTTCAGATTAACTTAGGCTTTTCTTAAATTTTATTTGTTTAAATGTTGAAAAGTAATAACATAATTTAAAAAATTAAGCTAAATTAATAAGGTAAAACCAGTTCTCCAAACTATTCGATTTAGGGGTAGTTGCTATGATTTTTAAAATATTGTATACTTCTGAAAAACGTGGCCTCTGGTTGTTTATAAAATTGTTTTAGGTTTAAAATACATTTTATTTAAAAATATATATACCAATTAAATACTTTTTCAGTGTGTTGTGAATTAATTATTATCATGCAAAATTCAAGAAGTATATATCTTTCTTATGTTAATATTTAACAGAGATTGGTATTAATAATTTGATTTTAAATGGCAAAGATGAAATAACATGTCAATATGACTTAATAAATTACTAAGTATAGGAAGCTATACAGAATTAGAATGAAATTAATTAAATACATTTAATTATTTTTTTAATATTCTGTCTACTTAGCACACTGATTAAATCTTCAAATTTGTTTACCAATTTGGGCAGTTTTAATAATTCTCATGATAATTTTGACACGCAATTTTCAACTATTAAAAATACTATGCTTCGAATATTAAGCAAAAAATACTATTTCAATTTATGTACATATTATTAAACATCACTGGCCAAAAATACATTGGCTGCAAAGGTCGGAAGTAATTATATAAAAGCATTATTTAATAAAGAGAAACTTAGAACCTGCTGACGTTGGCTGTGTGGTATAAATGTCAAGCTCATCTCGACTCACCGGAAATGGGGAGCTTAGGTTAGGTATTATGGGAGAGTGTAGTGAATGTTGTTCTTCCTTAACTATCTCCCTTGATCCATCCACGCTAATGTGGATACATTTTCTCCACAATTTCACTTACTCCTCTCTAGCACATAAGCGTGGTTGATATATATGCTTACAACCCTAACGGTTAGTGAGACGCAACAAGGAAAAAATTAAGACTGTCTGTACCTATACCAAGTTTATTTTAGATTCTCCTAATATCTATACACTTTGGTGGCCGCATGGTATAATGTGTCACTCTAGTAATAGACTTGCCCGCTTATGACGGGGAGATTGAGGTTCAAATCTTGAACAGGTGAACTGAGGGTAGTTTTTTCCAAAATAGTTTTCCACTCTCCCTCCACACAAATCTGGGTAAACTGACTATAATTTCAGCCTTCCTTATTCCTAACACATTAGGGTAATTAGTAAATAAGCGTATAGCCATAACGGATAGCAATACGAGAAGCTAAAAACAATTTAATAGCTTAGAATTTGAAAAGAAAAGACACACAGAGTAATAAATAGATAGCTTAAACACACAACATACTTAAAAGTCTAATTTTATTATTATTATTATTATTATTATTATTACTACTAGCACCGCGTCTTACTACCCGTTCGGTTTATACGCACTTACGTTAATGTGTAATGGTAGGGTGATTGTGAGATGAAATGAAGGACCTACAGTTTAACGTGGAATCCGAACCACGGTGGAGGCCTGGCATTCCCCACATTCACAAGATGTCTTGTCAGAGGTGAAGGAAGGGTTTGGTAATTAGATAAATCTTTGCCGGTACCTGGGATTGAACCCCGGCCGCCAGTACAGAAGTCTGACACCTTACCCCTAAACCACCAGGTCACCGAAAAGTCTTATGAATATGCTTAAATATATATTTTAGGATAACTTTTACTTCGGCTCAAGCTAGTTCACTTAAATGACAGAATAAAGAAGATAAGTCTTAAATTAATCAACCATATGGAGAATGTAAAGAAGCTATATTAAAATAAAACCACATAAATGCACCCGTGCGTGTTTAAACATCCACTCCTCTGCTTAAATTACACAAAATTATTCGAGAAGCTGAACTTGCAAGCTTATATAAAATAAATTGGACTGTGAAAATGGTTTCAGACGTTCCTTTTAATAAGACACGGAAGCTACTTTTTTTAAATTTATTTCAACGCTCCGTTTTGCATTTTTAATAGCATGATAGATCGAAACGTTCAAAGTTCACGGTTTCATTGAAATAATTACCCTTTTATCAGAGTGAAGGGCTACTAATATACTTTGGCTTGAAACGAACTGTCGCGTTTTACTTTTAATTGTTCTTTTCTCATAAATATTCATACAAGAAAGGTGTCATCACAGCGATCCTTTTTCCCATTCTCTGTACTTCCATTTACTATATACCCAGTAAGGCTTTATAAAGACTATCAAATTATTACTCAAAAGAAGGGGGGAAAAACCAGTTTTGGTAGATCTAATAAACTTAATATCATCTCTGTGAGAAATGAATGCTTACCATTCCAAAATATCGTTGCCATTTTGTTTTCACGTGGTAAATCGTCCCATAAATATTTGTCAAATTTAGCAATGCTGGATTGTTTATGATGTCATTAGATCCTTCTTCTTACTCCAGCATAGTCATAAAGTTACGCAGTTTGAATAATAGCCAGCTCTTAGAAAAAATATTCAATGAATAAGTACTTTAGATTTATTGGTATTTTATGTATAGCCTACCATATAAATGGGAAAAACGCTTTAAGTATTGCTTAAGTTAATATTCTACTCTCTTTAGTGGTCATATGGCCTAAAGAATTATTCTTGTTAAACTGGATTACCCGTGACGGAGAGCTATGGGTTCAAATTCCAGTCAAGTGTACTTAAGGCCTTTTTCTTAAAGAGTTCTCTACCATTTCTCAATGAAAGTTCGGTTACATTTCCTCTAAAACTACATATTTCTCTATTCCGGTAGTGAGATTATTGAATGCATATAAACTGAACGGAAATGCGGTGAATAAAGTTAACACAATATATTGATAGGCCTTTTTTTTCAGTGAATAGTTTAAAAAAATATTTTTACATTTAATAGTATTTGTAAAACTTTAATATTTTGTGATTTTTTTTATAAATAGGTTATAAAGTTATAGCCTAAATGCAGGTTGAAATAAATTTGATGTTTGTTTAATAATTATGAGTAAATTAAAATTGAAAACAAATTAAGCAAATAACGCCAGGTTTAAAACTTCCATCCCAAAAAGAAAATGATAAATACATATATATTTGTTTGATATTTATCTTATGTATTATAAATACATAAATTTTAGCTATAATAATAGGACGTACAATTTAATTTCATCAAGGACAATATTCCTGATACTAAACATCCAGCCCTAGCATCTAGATTTGTACTAAATTGTTAGTAAGACGAACACGTAACTCTAAAATGTTTTAATCAGCAACTAGAATCGAACTAGAGGCTGCTACAAACATTGTAAACCAATCTATTCAGTCAGCTAAAGGGAAAAAGTAATGTTAATCCTACACTGCTTCAGTAATTATTTACAATCCTATTTAGTTAAAATGGAACTTTTATGTCAGAATAGTTACTAAAACATTTATATGTCAAGTTAAGTTATCTACAAATGCAACATCTTATCACCATTATTATCATATAAATATAATAGGATGCGTATGTGTGTAAGTCTATATATGTGAGAAATCTAAAACCAATAAATCTAGGAAGCTTAAACTTTTAGATATGCTCTAAGGGAAAAGTCAATTTTTCTCTTTAACTTATTTTTAATATATTTTAATTTATTATGATCCTGAAGACTAAAATTTTGTGATCACCAATTTGGGATATTAAAATGGTTTTTAATAATGCTCACTATCAATCAGCGTGTGTGTGCTTTGTAGTGTTATGGATATTCGTTTTCAACCCGTGAAACTTCAAACATATGCATCTGTTAAATAATAATATAATCATAACAAGTGCGTCTTTATTTGGGTGAAGCCAAGGTTACACCCATAAATTGCAACAACAGAATCATTAGGTCACACTAGTACCGATATAACTTTTTCTTAAACTTAGATATTTAATATAAAAATATAATAATAATATAATAATGGCATGTTTGGGTTACATCAACCTATAGCTTAGTTTGCGGAAAGATTAGCCAGTTCTAATGGAGTTGTTCAGGGGACGCCCGAATGTACGGTACTACTTTTACATCCTTTTGGTGGAGGTTTTTTCCATGTCCCGATGAAATGAAGGTAATGGTGAAAGTGAATTTGAGAGCCTGGATCCAACCTAACATAAGTATAAGTAACCAAATACCGGTGACCATGGGAATTATTCTCCGTTCGAGAAAAATCCCCCTGCACAAACCAGGAATCGAGCCCGGAAAATATAGGTCAGCAGCCACTAAACCACGAGGTGGAAGCTACCAATATTTACCTCAAAAACATATGTTATTTTTATAAAGGGGCCTTTTAACCAGAATCCTACTGTACACAGTGGATTTACATTTGTGGGAGAGGAGAGATTTAAAATAAAAATAAAAATGTGTGTGAACTGTCTGACTTAATGTCAAGCGAGACGGCTTAGGGCAGCATCGGGAGCAAAGTTATCTTTATTCTGCTGTGCATCTGGTGTAAAGGTACGGGAGCCGCGGCACGCGCACATCATTAAAAAAGAAAGGTCCACGAAGATAATCTTTAAGAGGAGGAGGAGAAGATGACTCTTTCAAGGGATGTTGAGTGATTTTGGACGGGGGAAACGGGGTAAAAAAAAGCATATAGAAGAAACTATAATGAGAAACACTTGTTCTTCACGCTTCGCACATTCCTTAAAAATGAAAGTAAATCTTTTTGAGATAGAACTCGTTTGACTCCATATTTATCACTAAAATGAATCAAATCTGTTCGACAGGAGCTTAGAAAAATGTACGTAAAAATAAACACATGTTCATATAGCAGCACAATACATGATTTTTGTTGGGATATTTTTGATCCTTATCTTAATATCCAACCACGTTTTTACACTTTTAGATTAGAGGTGATTAAGGTAAAGCTTAGAGGAAACATATCCGCATTTGCATGGAGCGAGAGTAGAAAAAAATGTATTTAAGAAACTCACCACACTAAACCGGGATTCAAATTGGCTTGACAAACCAGACCAAAGGAGATTGATACCTTTTTTCCCCTGTACCTTATGTAAGGTTAGGTTGAACGGAAACAGATATATATATATATATATATTTCTTAGTGATTTATTCTTCATGTATAAGAATTTAATTAATACCATTATAAATGAATGTAGGCCTAATGTGAAAAGTGAAAAGAAATAATCGTGGCTCTTGAACTAGATTGTATTGCCGGTTACAGGGAGATTGAGGTTAGTATAGACTGGACACACCGGCAGAGCTTGTGCACATATGAGCTGTGTTCTAAGCCCCTACTTATGCTAAATCAAGTTCACCTCCTTTAAACTGCCCTCCTTATCCTAAACTCATTGACTAAACTGTTACCAAGCCGGTTTTAAATATGTGTTTAAAATAATAAAAAATGTATGGAACAACCTCTTGGACGTTTCATTCCTGGACAATATTTTGTCTCGTGTTTGACAACATCATCATCGATATATTGTTCTAATTAGAACGCCCTATAAAAAGCTTTTATTAGGTTACAGCAAAATAATTCGAGTAGCATGACAAAAATGTTGTTTACTTCATGGCGAGTATTCCGAATTAATCATTTTTAATTTTATCGTATATATCCACCATTTAAAAAGATACCAATCTCCTTTTAGCAAGGCGAGGACAATTTTCCTTTTACGTGCTACGGTTTAAACTTTGCACAAAATATGTTGCATGAAGTTCGTTCTTACTTTCTCTCGACACCTCGGAGAGAAAGTATTGTGAACATCAAGAAAATCTAAATCGAGAATATGATAAATTTCCCGAAAATACAAGAACAAGTAGCTTACAAGTTTTCTTAACAGAATAGGCATCNAAATACAAGAACAAGTAACTTACAAGTTTTCTTAACAGAATAGGCATCATTTCTCAAACTCTTTAACTTCATTGTAACTAACTTATTGTATTTTTATCAATACCATACACTTTATTATAAGTTTGACTCACTTCTTTAATACATGTATTTAATATGTTTTGTTCTAGTTATGTATGTGTTGCTTTGACTCACATTTTTAATGTGTGTGTATAATGTCTAGTATTGTATTTTAATTTTATTCAAAATTTATTTTATCACAATCCTTTTAAACTATATACTTTTATGACAAGTAAACTCAAATATATTATCTTCATAATTTATTTCACAACTTAAATTTTTTTTGGCTTATCTTTGCTCTCTCAATTGATTTCTATTTTTATCAATTAGAACAAATAAAGTGATTTTCGCAATGCCATCTGTCTGTTTGTCCATCCTTCTGTCTATACCTCGGGATAGAGGCGAAACTATTTTACCGATTAGGCTAAAACTTGGTATCTGGAGTTTTAAAAAGGTCCCACCAAGGCGTTTTTGTAATTAAACATCCAAACCTAAAATTAAGGGTAGTTTAATGAAGGGCAAAAAAGAGAAAAAAAATCAAGTTTCCCAGAATTCATGATAATAATTTTGATTTAATTTTATATCTGGACACTGTTTATCATTATAAAGAATATGGCAATTATAATTTTCTTATGAAAATTAATTTTAGGGTACCTTACATAAGGGAAATTTTACAATTATTTTATATCTCTCCGCAATCATTTGAGATACAAAATAACTTATCATTGTAAAATTGTAGTACCTACTATTAAAGATTAACATTTTTTAATTTAAATATATTTTTATAAAGCCAATAATTTCTTGTCAAAGCAAACGTATATAGTTATTAATTCAGGTCTTTTAAAATGAGTTTGATTCTTATTCCCTTTTATGAACAAAGATATTTCTACATTTTTCTGTACCATTGTTCCTAGGTCCTAATGCCATAAAGTAAGTAAGTGAAAGTGTATATTATTTCATTTATGATCTTTGGTGTAGTGTTTCTACAACACTGTATAACCCTATTATTTATTTTCACATATCTTACAAGTTTGTAGTAAAATAATGTAAAGTCTAAGATAAAAGCAAGAAAAAGTCTGTGCGGTGCACCGTACCATTTATTTGATATGTTTCAAAGCTATTTTGGTATTGAAAGGTTATTAAACTTACAGTTAATAGAACAGGGGTTTTTTCAGCACAAAACTTATTTTTCACTAGGTAACTTAAGGTAGAATGGAAGGGAAAGCCAATAGCTAGTTTTGAAATTTTTATATCAAGAGGGAGGTGAATTTTAAATATTTTCTGGTTTTATTAGGGGTTATTTAAAAAATGTAGTTTATCATTGTGTTATTCCCATCTCCTATCCATGTTAATGCAGATGCCACTAATTTTACTTCCCAATGACTACTTTGAAGAATAATGGTCTCGTGTAATCTGGCCGAGTATCCTGAAAAAAGTTTTTAACTGATTTTTCACTATTCCTTGAAGATAATACGAGAACATTATGTTAATACTACCATATTCATTCTCAATTTACTAATGTACATGATATGCGTGTACCTAGAACAGTTAAAAAGATGTGGTGAGTATTATTTTATTTTAAGAATGAGTTCTTAATAGCTATTATGTTAAATGTACTAATTTAAAAATCAAAGCCAATAACACGCTGTGGCTTGTGCCTGATACTTTGAAACATGCTTAGAGGCTTAGTGTATCCTGTATCTGATTATATTAATCCAAGCAGGTGTTTATACATTATACAGATTAAGTAAAGAGTTAAGTCAGGCGAGCGGGTTACTTGGTATGTTTTATCGTAATAAGTAAATAACACATACAATTGTTGTTCACATAAAGTTAAGTATATTAGACAAGTTGTTTATACGTTAAATGGTTCACATTAAAACTAAAATAAAAACGGGGTAACGAAAATACAAAATGAAACATAAACAAGTCTTTATGAACAAGTCTGTATATGGACAAGTAGTCAGATTCAAACTGTTTAAAACGGGCAACTAAATGACTAGATACACCCCAATTTCAGAGGAATAATATCAAACAGCTAGAAACATTATTAAATCCACAGGGTGTCTATCATGAGACCCCAACATTTTAAGCATATACACCATTTTGGGAGTTAGTGGTAGATACCCTGTAATTTCCCGGATTTATAAGTCACGCCAATTCATGTGATGTGGTCTGTAGACACCAATTTTTATAGGCATTATTAATATCTATAAAATAACACAAATAGTATATTCAAACTTCATTTATTTTGGTTTTTAATGCTGCAACTTACTAAATGTTCTCATAAGCATATGAACATAACTAATAAAGCGTACGTGTTATTGATAAGGAAAGTCGTATTTAGAGGAATTGTACCCGCACTTGCATGAATTATGAGTAGAAAACCATTTATAAAAACCTTCCTAAGTTCACCTAAATGGGGTTTGAACTCCGATCTCCCTGTCATTGGCAGTCTATAAAAAAAGTATATTGCAACAGAGAAGCCTTAGACTATGTGCCCAACGAAGTAGGTGTTATCATTGTTAAAAAAAAGTTTGTATTTTCTAAAAGGTTCTTGCAACCAAAAACTTAATTATCTTTCATGTTAAATATTTTTGTGGTGATGAAGCAAGTCCAAATGAAAATAGAACATCTTCCTACTCACTTGTTTTGCCTGGCAGCTTCTTTAGCTATCTGCCTTTACCTCTACATTATTAAGCAAGTGGTTGTTCACATAGTAGTAGCTTAAATCATGCAACTTGCTTAATTGACTTACTTGCTCACTCACGCCATGTAGACCCTTCTTAATAATTTATTGCCTTAAGAGATGAAAGAACGGAAAACTTTGTTTAAGACTAGGCGTTGTTTCTAGTCCTAAGTCTCTCGAACATGATTGAAAGGAGGTACGTCTGACCCACGAACGCTGCACGCTCCATCAATTTCTTATAAGTTCTGTAGCCATGACTATGAATATTATTAGTTCTGCTCTTGTGGACACTTGATACACACATGCTCTCTACATCAGCTCCTTCCAATTTTAGTAGATGCAAGTTGAGTGGGACTTACATCTATTTTCGAAAGTGCTTACCTCACCTTCAAATTATTAATTCCCACTCCAAGTAACTTTTCGAAGTAAGTCGCTATAAGCTGTTTAGATCATAGGGTGAGGATGAGAAATTTCGATACATTATGTGGCTTTCACATACTTGATAGTTAGGTTTACTTTTCATCAGAGTTCCATACACGGGAGTCATACTTGTGAGTATTAGGTTGATGTCTTAAAGGCTATACTTGCCTCTGTTGGTAGCGCCTCTTTAGACTGAGCAAATGGGCTTAAGTTTCGATTCCCGGCAAGGTTGTTAAAATATACTCTGATGATATTGGGGCTGCTCTTTTCACAGCGGGGGGTCAAAGAATTGAGAATTGGGTGCTGTGTCTATTCTCGGTCTAGTAGGTTAAGGCGGCCACCTCTGTCAACCAGAAAGTATCAACTGACATCATGCCACAGTGCTTATATTACATTTGTCTTTGTATTTTATTTATTTGAGGTGTTTAACGTGCAAGGTTGTTTAACTTGAACTTTAGAACCTACTGATTATATCAGCACACGAGGATATATAAGAGTGAGAGCGAAAGGGCCTAACAATTTTAAAGGGAAAGGTCTTTACACACACATTACAGGGTTCTTCTACATGTCATAATCGACACGGGATCGACGGCTTTATTTTATTATTATTATTATTATTTAGCACCACGTCTTCCTACGCTTTCGAGTTTTACGCTTTAATTACTAATTACACTAATGGATTAGAAATTGGGAAGGTTTAATTAGAGGAAATGAACCCGAATTTGCGTGGAGGGAGAGTGGAAAACCATTTAGGAAAAAACACTCCCAGTTCACCCGACCTACATTCGAACCTCGATCTCTCCGTCCTCAGTAGTCGAGCTCAACGCGACTAGCGCGTTAGCCAACTACACCACCGAGGCTGTTGACGGCTTTATTTGCCCTATGAAGGAAGTTGTGCTACGGATTTTTGATCGCTCAAGAGAAATCCCTTGACCTCGGTTGCGTTTGAACCCAAATTTTATGTAATGAACCTATCAACATATAGATGCATTTGTTAAGGAAAGCTAGAACTAAAGCCGTTTTTCAAACCTAGCTCCACAAAGGTGTCTTAAAAATGTTTAAAAATGACAAATGTTATGTTATTGCACTTCTTTCTACTAAAATATTCAGAATACAGAATTGTTCAGGAAAAAAATTCCTTTTAGAATATTTCTACTGTATTTTGGCGTGAACCATGTTTTTAAACAACACAATGTGGAATTAAATATTGCGTTAGAGCTTAACGTCTGAGTGACAATTTATCAGTTACAAAGGCGGCTCCACTATGTTTGTAAGTAACGTGCTGAATCAGTCTGTCCGTTAAGTGTACGTTTGATTAAGATAAGAAAACACCTTTTTTTACAGTGTTTTTTTTAAACCGCATCTTAGTAGTCATTATGGGATTACGTTTAGGAATATGATATAAAATGTGCCCACATTTTCGTAGAAAGAAAGGGAAGTGGCAAGCTTGTCTGATTGAAAAATATAATTTGGATGAAGGGGAAGGGGAGGGTTAGGTGGATTAGTTAGGCATATTTGATAAGAATATATAATCTCTTTAGTTAAGAAATAATTAGAATATCTATTATTAGCATAAGAAATGTAAGAATAAATATTTTTAATGAGTTACTCTATATTTTTTCCAAAAAATTTAAACTTTTTTTTTTCGTCGAGGGCGTGCTAGACTTCAAATTTTGTGTTAGGCGTATAGTCCAACCGGGTAGTAAGACACGGTGCTAAATATTTTTTTTGTTGAAATCCCTTTCATAATGGTCTACCCACTCCGGTGGCCGAATGGTGTAAGGGGTCACTCTAATGTTAGACTGGCCTGCATAAAATGGGGATATCGGGGTTCAAATCTTGGTCGGCTCTACTGAGTCTTTTACGTAAATGTAGGTAGATTACACCTGAAATGTTTCCTTCCTCATCCTTACCACATTAGAGTAATTACCATAAATGCATATAGCCTAAATAGGGAGTTAGATGCGGTGATAAAAATTCATGATATGGTAAATGACTTTCCATATCATCTCGAGGGTTAGTACCTTAGCACAGGAGAAAATAACTGTTCACATACTAATATGCTAACAAGTAATGCTCATATTTGGTTTGCCAATTCAGCATTTTTAAGAATCGATCTGTGGTGAGTAAAGAGTAAATATTAAAACTGGTACACTAACTTGCTATATTTTCCAAAATAAAGCGGCGATTTATAAATGCCACATTCTTAAATAGTGTATTTTTTATATTGTTTATAAAAATCTTGATTGGCTGCATCCCACATTGTAGGTTTGTTCATCAAAAGTTCCGCGGGCTATACAAAATCGTGGATCGGACCACATACGACCCGCGGGTCGCAAGTTTGAAATGATTATGTTCTCGACCATTTGACCACTGATGCAGCTTTGACAGTGATATAAATTACCAAAACAGTTTTAATATTTTAATAAGTTGAGTTATGTGATCTGCGAATTTCACTTTTAATAATTTATATATAATCAATATTTATAAAATAAAATTAATAACATTAATTAAATACAAACAACAACGAAAAATTTCATTTTTTTAAAAGTTCCTTAAAACATTATTATACTATAAACTGTTAAATAAAAAAAACTAAGCTGGTTTATCACAAGACTTGAATTTTAATCTTATTGTCAAACTTCCAGCTTTTTGCTTGGATTTAATATTCAACAAAAATATGTTATAGTAGTATATGGTGATAAATAACATCAAACAGATCAAAAAGTTGAGAAAATAAATTTAATCCACAAATTCATGTGTTATTGAACATCTGTCATTTTTTAGCAACGCTGTTAACTTCAGCTGCTATAAAATAGCTGCAGTGACATTTTATCAATGTTTGCTTCAATATATTTATTTTTTATCTCGATTTTAAAATGATATTCCTATAATATATCTACAGTAATATGAAAACCCTCTCAAGATTTCAAATACCATCACAAATGTGTTTCAAAAAAATAAAGTATTAATTTTGAGAGAAGTTACATATATATTTATTAAAATCCAACATTAATAACCAGTTATAAATCTATAGCAAAGGTCGGCAACATGTAGATTGTGATTGATTAGTTTATCCCACACTAATATTCAGCCGATCATTTGAGAAAACTTCATGGTCATTAAAATTTGATCTTTGGGTATTCTAAACTAACTAAGCTAAACTAAAATTTGAGTGTGACTAAAATAACTTTTATCGCTAATAATTGGTCATGTAAATAAAATTAAATCAATTAATATAATATTATATTTTTTTATAAAAAAATTTCTATAAAGGTGAGGATATTATCATCTATGAAAGGATTTAATTTAAGGAGTAGATATAAAATATATTAACAAATAAAATATAAAATAGTGAAGAAAAGATGTGACTGCTGGATACTTGGTAAGCATAGAACATAGTACAAAATGAAGGAGTAAATATTATACTATTCTGCACATAATTTTATTTTTAATTATACCTTGTTAAAATTGTTTATCTGGGTGGTCTTGGGGTAAAGTTCTTGCCTCAGGACCCGATTTTTGTGGGTTCAAACCTAACGGGGGTCAATGGATTTTTCCTGAGTGATAAAAATCCGTATCACAGCTTCCTTCGGATGGAAAGTAAAGCCATTAGTACCATTTAGGTTGTAAAATAACCCTGGAAGCCATGTGAAAATACCTTTCCCGGTAAAATTGATAAGCCCTTTCACTCTAGCATATAGAAACTCTCGTTTGTGATATTATCTGTCGGGTCAGAAAGTGCACGTTTAATACATCATATAATTAAAAATAAAATTTATTAAAACTGCGTTACACATTATTCAATTACTTTTGCATTGGCAAGAGTATTTA
This sequence comes from Timema californicum, assembly GCA_902141385.1. NCBI lineage: Eukaryota > Metazoa > Arthropoda > Insecta > Phasmatodea > Timematidae > Timema > Timema californicum. The sequence continues at coordinate 40,433 of CABFOW010003684.1, read as the reverse complement.
ACGTCCATTTTCTAAACACAAGAATTATCTGTGAACGAATTATATTTTAAAAGCTAATACAATCTTAAACAACACTTTTAAAAATAAACTTGCACTACCCTATTGAAGTGTAAAATGTGTACGTTAACACTAAACTATTCAAAAATAATATAATACTTTATAGGGTTACTTGCGGTAACCTTCCTTTATCATTAGACTATTTTTAAATTATATAATAACTTAACGTGACGGAACATTCTCTTCACTGCTCCTTTTGTACTTTCTCTGGGAACCTTGGAGAGAGAAATATTGTGATCTCCAGCAAAATAGAACTTTTGATGAATGTCGAAGTTTCAAGACCTCCTGAATCCAAAGACGGAGCTTTCACGACGCCGTCTGTCCGTATCTCGGTCTAGAGTCGAACCACTTTATCGATCGGGCTAAAACTTGGTGTATGGTGTTATTTTATAAGAATACTCAGAAGATTTTTTGAAATTAGTTAGCTAATCCGAAAATTGAGGATATTTTACCCGAGAAACTAAAGAGGGAAAGTAGATTTTTATACAAATCAAACGATTTTTATTAAAATTCCTGTTCATGTACTGTTTAACATTACAAATTAAATTTTTATTCTCATTTTCCAGTTAAAATTATTTTTATGGTACTTTGCTATGTAAAAAACTTCAAATTTTGATCATATTTCCGAAATTGGGGGATATAATATAGATATATCTGGGTGTACGTAAACAAAACGGGTGAATACCACTAGTATAAGGCATCACTCGCCAAAGAGACTGGACTGCCAATAACTGGGAGCTCGGGTTTCAAATTACAGTTTTTTGTGCATACAAATAGGTTTTCACTTTACCTCGACCCAAATGCGGGGTACAGTTCCTTTAAACTTTTACGTTAAAAGTATCCCTAACATACCATTATATATTCAAATATCCCGAAAGCATAAAACGGGGGAAACAAAAGATTAAAATACTGACTATTTTATTCAGTTTTGGGGATCAAACTGGACGTCTCTAAGACGTATAGCCACTAGATTACAGGAACTGGCTTAAGGTGTGTTGTATTATCTCACAACAAACTGAAGCAGTGTATCCCAAACTGAGATACGCGTACCTCAAGTGCGCAGGAGAACATCGGGTACGTTATGAATTACTGTACTTTAATAATAATAAATTATATAGTGATAATTATTGTAAAACCGATAAACAAATTATCGCAGGTTTGAGCATGATGTTGCGGACATTTATAAAACCTCTATTTAATTCTGTAACTGATTTGTTTAGATAATTAAAAAAGCTTTAATAAAATTTGGAACAATATATTTTACTTTACAAGCTAGCAGGTAATTTTTCTATGAAATGTTGGAAAGGGTACGTTGGCTAGGCAATGTCCCCAAAAGGAGTACGTGACTGACCAATGTTTGGGAAATACTGGAATATAGTGGTGAAAATCTCACAAATCGACGCTCCAACACTAGTGAATTAATCGCCAAGCACACAGTAATGGGAGGCTAAACCGCTGCCATTAATGCAATGTCACAGGTCATCTGTCACTGATATGTGGCTGCTGTCACAACTGTTAATGGTTAAAATACCCTTTCTCGCTCTCTCTCTCTCTCTCTGTAAAATATGATTTACTTCCTATCCACATTAATACTCAGTAAACATCTATTTTGGTACCAAGCCTAGATACGTAGTAATCACCCCGTGACTGAAATTTAGCTTTTGGGAGAGTTTTTAGATGTTATCTAATGGTCAGGAGATTTGGTACATTGAAAAAGGGCCTAGAAATTAAATCAGGGGGTACAACATGTTAGAGAGTGCCAACCAAAATATTTAATTTTATGAGTCCTTAGGGATGATGAAACAGCTCGTTGGCATTCTTGAATACCTAAATTCACGCCAGGTGCCACCACTTTGCAAAATGGTATACGCATGAAAAAGTGGGCCATTTTGTACCTGTAAATATTCTTGAAACTTGTGTAATATATACATTTTGGGTATCTTTTTGTATGTTTTAATGATAGCTGAGTTCCAAAATATACTTTAAAATGTTGTCGGACGGCCGTATAAAACTATACCATATGGCGGCTAAATATGACTGAATTTTTTTTTACTCAAATATGTTGTACCACCTGACCTATTCTATAGGCTTATTTTTCAGGTATCATTGGATAGACCATATATAAATCTTCTCATTTTACAGTTGTGTATATTTTATAAAATAAATAGATGTTATAAATTTTTATCTAACATGAAACATTTACCTGAGATTCATTCATATGTCTTAAAACACTTTCGTGCTGGTCATTTTGCAGCTAGGAAAAACAAAAATATTTTTAACAGACTATTGATTGATTCGGGTATGCAAAGTTGTAGGTGGGTTTATTAGAATAACCCGGAACGAATCTGCAAGAGAAAAGTGGTGTATTACGGTTAACGAACGCAAGAAACATGTGAAATGTTTGATATTGGAATGAAGGAGGATGAGTATTGTTTATCTGAAACCAGGGACCTCTAAAATCTAGATTTGAAAGAAATGAAAGTGGCATGGAAAAAAATTGTACTTCAGTTTGAGGACTTTGGTATATTTCGGTGTATTCAACAAAGAAGAGAATTTATAATGTCTATCTCCACACGTGATCTGATCCCACCTCATGTTACAGAGTATTTATTGTCAGCTAATAAAAGAGGAATTTATGTTATCGTTAATTTTATCCAAGACCGTTTGATGGCTACACCAAAGAAGTTTTATCATCCTTTAAAACATATCAAGGTGTTTACATTGGAAAACATAGGTGACAAAATATAGCTGGCTGAAAAAATTCAAAATGTTATATTGAGATGTCAATCTCTTTAATAAATTTTTGGTTTCTAAGGAAGCGTGTCAAGAAATAAACCTGAAATCCATTCTTGAACACAAACTTACTGCCATTCCAGTGTATATTGTGGATTCCAATGGAGATCTTCGTATGAAATGCAGAATTTCCCACCAAACTCACATCTTGAAAGCTGAGATCGAGATATCAGAACCTATATTTAATGAGTTGACATGCACTATAATAGATGGACAGCAAATTATGCAAGCCTTAGGAAGAATAACATTATGCTCTTCATTCGGGGAGTATGCTGATTGGTATGCAGATAGTGTTTATAAGAGTCTAAGTAAAAATTCCCTTATAGTAGACGTCGTATTTGATCGATATTACGTCTACACTATCAAGGCTAACACACAAAAGAATAGGTCAGGAACAGACAGTTGTCCAGCTAGGCATGCTGTAACCCTTGTTGATGATGTTCCAATGGTAAAGAAATTGAACCAGTCCATAAGTATGCATAAGAATAACGTTAATTAATTTTGTAGAGGTTTTTATCAAAACGCTTGATATCAAGAAGCAGACAGATAGAGGAATATTAAGTGATATTATCGGGTGGATTTGCTCAAGTGGGAGAGGTTCAATGCTCAACACAAAGAGATGTTTCCATGCTCCAGTCTAACCATGAAGAAGGTGATACAAGAATAATTCTTCATGGGATCTATGCGCACCATATTGGCAACACGCGTCCAGACGTTGTAAAAGACACAGATGTTTGTGTGCTCTTGATGTAGTTTGGTTATCAACTTCCAAAAGAGAATATGGTTCAAAACAGGAACAGCAAGTAAACCTCGCTTTATTCCTGTCCATGACATTTATCTGCTCGATGAGTTGAACCATAATATCGTAGCTTTACATAGCATTGCATCTTGTAACACTGTAAGTAATTTTCATGACAGTGGGAAAAACTGCATTGGAAGTTTACAAGAACTGCCCGTTTCTCCTTGAAGGTTTAGGTAAAGGTGAACTGACAGAAGATACACTGAAAAAACTTAGGAGTTCGTTTATTGGCTATAGTTTACATCATCACCACCACTTGTGAACATAAATGAAGTGAGATTCCATGCTTTTAAAAAAAGAACGAAATTTCTCAAAACTTTATCACCAACAGCAGTAGCTCATCACCACCACATCTCGCGAGTTCACTATCATGCACTTGCCTGGCTGACATCGTATACCTTCCAATGACAACTGCCACCGGTGGATGGTAACTGCAGGGTAGTGAATTGAAACCAGTCCTCTCAACACAAGGTCTAGTGCACTCATTATATGCAAGTGTAAATAATATGATACTGGCAACTGAAAGTGTTTTGCTAATGGATTACCATTGACTGTGAAAATTCGTACTCACATAACATATTAATTGATGATTCTGATTTGTAATTCTGGTTTAAATGGTTACTAAGATATTGAACTTATTCTTGTTTTGTTTTTCGCCATATAATATTATTGTCTTATTAAATTAAAAACACATTTTCTTTCATAGGTAAATTAGTTATGTATTTTTTTTTCATTACTAAGTCCTAATAAAAGTGATTTTGATGAAACCATTTAGCTGCTATCTTGTATATCTTGATTCAGGCACTTCTGTATTAATGTGAATCCTTATATTGTGCTTTAGCATCGACTTAAACATAATTTTTGACACCTAGCTTGGCTTGGTTTGGTTTAAAAACGTTCTAAAAATTAATAAAGGTTTTGCCTATGTATACCTTTTTTACGGCCCTCCAACAAAACTTTAAGGCGATTGGCCCTTTTCATTTGGCGTGTAAATGCAGAGCCATGGTAACAAACGGCTATCTTCAAGATTTTTTTTTTCAATTTTATTTATGGAAACGATTTGTTCAAGAATAGAAGGATTTTGATTAAGCTATACTTTTTATATACACACCTCCTCTTTAATTTTAAAATTGATCAAATATCGATAAAATTAACATTTTTCAATTGAAGACTTCTGGCTTCATAACAAAAAATAAGAAAATGTAACAATTAATATACATCTATACATTATCTTAGAAGGGGTATTGAAAATATTCACATAAAAATTTCACTTGTTCTCAAGAAAACTTATGTTTCCAAACGTATGGTTTTTCACAAGACCTGTCCAGTAGCTGGCGCCATCTACGTTTACCGTGATCCATCTGTTCTTGTTGGTGCGGAAGGATACTATAGACGGTTGTGAAGTATCGACTCGCCTTTCCCCTTCCCACCCCCCATCCCACAAAATAGGTTTTTGAGTTGCACTTGACAGGACCAAGGGCCTTAAAGTATTTTTTGGAGCTCAGCCACCCTTAAAACATACAAATAGATACCCATCATACATTAGTTGCACGGCTTTCCAGTATATTTCCAGGTACATATATTCCACTGTTGAAAGTGAGTGCAATTTAAAAAAATGGTAGCTCTTGGCCTAAATTTAGTAATTCAGGAATGTAAAAAAGCTGTTTCATCATCCCTAAAGACCAATAAAATATTTTGGTTGGCACTCTCTAACATTTTGCTCGATATCACCTCCAGTCAAATAGGAATGTTGCTTCTTTATTATATATGGGTATCAGATTATGTATGGAGGTTGGAGACCAATAGGAAAAGTTTGTCCATAGACATGTTTTAATGGTAGATTTCGTATGCTAGCTTGGAACACTTGGGAGCTTTGGGACATAGAAATAGTTGAGTTGGAGAGTTGGTACGCATACTTCAGACTTACACAGGATAGTTGGTTAATAGACATGTCTGAGTAGGAGATTTGGTATGCTGGCCTGGGACACATAAGATGTTTGGTAAGATGGCCTTAGACAGCTCACATTAAAGTATTGATTCATTTGGTACAAGAAAAATAAAACATATACAGATCCAATCAAGCCAATTGGTCATATCTTAGGGTGTAATCACTTATCAGCTTGATTTGGAAGCTTAAGGGTAGGGAAAAAAATGGAATTGAAATGTCAACCGGTGGACCACAGGAATAACGCTAACCATCATTTATAATCACCCTAACAAAGCTAATCCCTAACACACGGCCCGGACGTTCTATTGAACACACTCTACGGGTCATATAATAACCACCAACTATAGCGTTTACATGCTATTACAGTGACCACTAATTACAGGTCTCGTTGTGGGGTTCAATGGGGCCGACATAAGTAGGCCTAGTGGACCAATTAAAATGGATCCCCTCCCTTTTACCCGCTGTACCTAGCTCGTATTCACGTGAGTAAAGGTTGATTCACACGGTCGCAGAAAATTGAAAACAGAATCTGCCTCAGGGGCATAGCAATCCACACTCTGTCCGTTGACCCATGTTACTACAACATATTTTATTTTCTAATGGATGAATACATATATTAGCTCTTTCTCCCGATGGATGCTTTCAAATTATAATGCTGTGCCTGGGCACATTCGAACACATTGATACACACGCCTTACATTAAAGGGTGATTTCAAATCTCCTCAGAAAGGCCAACGAATCTGACTGCTTTCTTCTGGTTGTATAGCGCATGCGTTTTCAAATATGCATGTGCACTGATTTGAGACGGTTGGTTCCCAGAATTGATTGGCTCTCCCATACCGAACATCTCGGGCGAAGTGGATGAAGTAGAGATGAGTTGAACTTTAGCAGAGCAGCTCACGACGATGAGGCGGACATTTTGTGACTGGCTTAGAAAGTTTCATGTAACCACGTTTCTGTTTTGCGAAAGTTTTTTTTTCACGATTGTGGGAATATACAGTAAAGTTTGATTCACACGTTCGTAGAAGATTTAAAGAAAAATCTGCTTGATCGTGGTGCAGCAAATCAAACGTTAAGAAAAGTGTAAGTTTGCTCACGAGGCTTTGCAAAGTAAACTTAAAACAGATTATTTCCGACAATTTTGTGCTTTTATCGGATAAACAGGTAATTTAGATGTTTGTCTTGATGGACTTTTTTAATTATTGGGTTGTGTATTAAAACAAATTAGCACAGAATGAGAACGACAAGGGTTTTCCATCTAACGAGTTGTTTCAGATCATTTAAAGACAGTTGATACAGCTGTTTGTCTAAATCCCACTTAAAAGGCCCACGTGCATCAATCAATTCGCTTGGCTTGGAGATTTAATCAGACCTCCAAGCCAGATGTTGTTCAAAACCAATAAGATCAAAACTATTTTAAATTGCAGTGAACAGACAACGCAGATTATTTTGATATCCTGTGATTGGTTCAGAGTTGTCAAGTGGCGATGTTTCTACACTGTTGTTGTTTTCTGTGAGCGTGCAAGTCCACAGTAACGGTCAATGACCTTGAAGGGATAATGATGGGAAGGGGTTTAGGGGTTTAGACCACAATAATCCCCCCCAGTGGACCAAAGTGAAGATCCGGGAACATGATCACGGTGACCTAACTCCCCCCTTCCCATCCCGGAGGGGACGACGCTACGGTGTTTGGTCAGTCAACATGCGATCTCACAGGTGACCGCTGAGTGGTTTCACGGGTTTAATTAATATATCGGGTTAATTATAGGTCTGAGGTGGAGCTGAGATGCGTTTGCACGTCTCCAGGTGTATCTAGTTACACGCGGCGTCGATCTTCGACTGACTGACTGACTTGTGAGCGTGGGTTCACATATCTTCACCTACTTTATCCTGTTTCTTCAGACTCCACAATTGTTTTTGAATTTCATCTTAACGATCCATCTGGACTAGCCACATATTTACACTAATGAGGAAAGGAAGGTGTAATTTTTATAGATACATTGTTGGGGAGAGATAATGGAAGAGTTGTTTAGGAAAAAAAAACTTTACTCCCAGATGGGTTTCAAATCGTGATCTCTCTTGTTAAAGGGGAAGGGGGTATATACCAATAATATAAGCTAATATATATATTTATACTGTATATAGTATATGTAGTGCATGTAGTATATGCAGTCTATATTAAGATATTAATCATCATTAATTCGACCTTAACAGCTTGTTAAGGCCATATATATGTGTATATATATATACATATATGTATATATATGAATATACATATATGTATATATATGAATATATATACATATATGTATATATATATATATTGACGACCAAATCTTATTTATATATATATATATATATTATAAATAAGATTTGGACGTCAGTCAATCCCCCATTCAACATGAACTGTGTAATGGGAGATTAATTAATTCCTGGGACTAATCTTTAAATACTACCCTTACAAGTGATTATTATCCGATAGTGGAAGATCTAATCTCTCCCGAATATGGATTATCTATAACTAAAAAAAAATTTTTTTTAGGAATTTATAAATATATATACTTTTTTTTATGTAAAATGAAATCAACAAGCTTACATTTGAAGGTGCTTGAATTTATATCTTAAATACTTTAGAAATAATAATGAATGGATTAACAATTATTCAGAAATGAAACAAAATCTATTAAAATTTAATAAATAATGTAATTGAATTATTAGAAACACGTTTTTTTAAATAGATATAGGTACCCCTTCCCCCTTGAAATCTTTCCACGGTCGCTTTATTGATTTTATGTCAAATATTAAAGAGCATGTTAAAGGTCAATAGTCCTTTATTGATAATTAAAAAGTGAAGTAACTCATTTAATGAAAGCAAGCTCTCATGTGTTCGGTCAAAACAATAACAAGCCATTCACCTTCTATAATTTACTCTATTTAATGACACATTTGAGTTTTCCCACGAGCTATTACGTCATAACAAATAATATTTACTGTAGAATAATTTTGTAATCCAATCAGGACCATTCACACTATTGTCCTTTAACATATTTAATAAGATAATGAAATACTAACAAAAGTTTTGTTTTTAGCAAACATATTTGTTTGAATTTTTACCATTTGTATTCACATGAAACTTTAATTACTTCACCGGAAAGAGTGAGCTAACCTAATAAATTTTAGGCTCCACTATTCATGTTTTCTGAGAATGTATTGGTTGGAGTTTGAATCCCGACTGAGTGTGTTAGGCGGGATCTTTCCTAAATAGTTTCTCACACAGCCTCTATGCAAATTCGAGTACATTTCCTCTAAATTACTCACTTTTAATTCCTCGCCCACTAGTATAATTAATTCGGGGTGTGCCGGAAACAATTATATGGTCTATGTTGAGGAAAGTTATGGACAACGTGCTGAGGTTTGCCTAACGTCTGGCGGAGATCACCTCAGGGGCATTATCTTCAAAAAGGAAAAGTTTTAGTATGTAGTTTTATTTAGATAGTTAATATTTAATTTTAAATTAAAGTGTTAATTTTCAAGTTATTAATGGTTAATTGTTTCACCCCCACCTATATATATATATATATAAATATATATTGAACGGATAATAAGTGGTATAGGAGAAAAACTATTTAAACTTGATCTAGTCCCCAAATTGGCTTATATTTAATTTATTTTTAACTTTAGGAAACGTATGATAAATTAACATCTGTTTTATTAGTATAATAGTTTTTTGAGTCTTGCCTTCATAAATCTCAGCTTATGATAATTATTATTACTTGGTTTTATAGACATGTAAAACATTTTTTAAATATCTTTAGAAGCCAACTTCAAACAAACTTAACAGTTGTTCAGCTACCCGATTCGGTGACAAAATGTTCTAAGGCGCTACTCTCGCAATATACTAGACTGCCAGAATCCCAGGACCAGTCTTGGTGGCTTAGTTAGCTAACATGCTAGTTTCATGTTAAGCTAGACTTGCCAAGGACGGGAAGATCGAGGTTTGAATCTCGCTTGGGTGAGCTGGGGTGATTTTTCTAAATAATTTTCCACTCTCCCTCACTTTCTTTATATTCAACCTTCCTAACTCCTAGAACATTAGCGTAATTAGTACTTAAGCGTATAAACCGATGAGATATTTAGATGCAGTGATAAATAATAATATTAATAATAAATAATAATATTATAGTGAAGCTCTAAATCATACTTGCAAATAATGTTCATTAATTTATTTCTGGTTTCTTTTCAGGATTTTTAATATACTGAGTCTACAATAATTACCCTTTTAAATTGACTTTCTGCTTGTCATCTACACTTAAGTGGATACAATTTAAAATCGCGCAATAAAATGTATCAAAGACGCTAAAAGTTGTGTTATATAATTATTCCAATGATAACTTACCCATTTTCAAATTATTTGCATTCAATTTTTTATATACTTTGTATTCGAGTCAACGAGTCCTTTGGTGATACTGGAAAATTAAACCTGAAAGATTCCCCATAAGAATCACCAACACCATCCCCCCCCCCCTTTTATTTCAAAGTAAGCAATTAGTCTTGAAAAAGAGAGCTTTTTTTTTTTTGACCCTATGAAGCAATTTGTTCATTATTTGTGCAGAAATACTAGTCTTGTGGGGTTCCCAAAGGATTTATTCAAGAAGAAGTTTTTGGAGTCAATATTGACACTGGAATGAAAGTAAAAAAAAAAGTTTAATTAAGATAGTCTTTAAAAAGGAGGCTTGGAATAATGTTTATGAAATGAATACCTTTGGTAGCATATGACTTCAAAAAGGTTTACACTTAAATAAAAAGGTAGTGATCCTATCTAAACTTTGTTACAAGTGTAAATTTTTTTTTCAGGTGTGTCAGCTTCGTTTAGATTTCTTTTAGTCACAATGACTATTATAATCAAACCAAATATAGTCGTAGAAAATACTTATACCACACAAGTATACATACAAATATATAAATACATGTATGTATTTTTATATAATTCCAGATAATACTTATACCATATAGGTATACATACAAATATATGCATATATAAATAGATACATATATACATATACTGTATACTAGAGGTCAGACCTATTTTTATATAATTCCAGATAATACTTATACCATATAAGTATACATACAAATATATGAATATATAAATAGATACATATATACATATACTGTATACTAGAGGTCAGACCTTTCTACGGCAGGTGCCATTTCGGACTTTGTGTAAGGTCTGTTCCTTGTTTTTAAATTTGTGATTATAGTAAGTAGCTTGATTTGTGTTCATTGGGAAAATAGCTCTCTAAAGACAGACACCGCATCGATATTACACACACACACACACACACACACACACATATATATATATATAAATAAATATATATATATATAAAAATACATAATTATTTTTCACTAAATTGTCCCTATATTTGAGTTTTTAAGCATGAAATAAAATAAAGTAATCAAGATAATATTAGCTTCATTAATTGTTTGAACAGATGATTTAGCTATTTAGAAAACTATGAACCATATAACTGTATCATATTATCTATCTAGTCTATTAATTTTAAACCAATTAACACACAAACCATATATTAATGAATGACAAGCAAAACTAATCAGGTTGAAATCCACACCGATAGAAATTAAAATACAAACGGAATTATAGCACAAGAAGGCTTTTAAATTGAAACTTGATACTCGAATGTGCGTCGTTTTAATTAAGTACACGAGAAAAAAAAGATAAAATTGAAAAAAACTTTACTATTGCATCAGGTAATTGAACATATCCTATTGATTGAAAAATCAACATTATCAGATATGTATATCCAACGTTGACGCATTGTAATGAATGGGATTTGGGATTGATCGAGAGCAAAAGGTGTGGAAAGTGGTGGCCCGCTCTAAACGGGGTTTGGAGTTTTAAAAACTTTAATTAACTTATAATGAATGTTAAAATAGGATTATTGACCATTTTTGTGGACGATAATTCAGAAGTGTTTTCAATATTGGGGATTAAAATGTTTTAGGCTATTTATGTAACCATTTGAAAATGATGTTTCCTTTGTGTCATATTTTATTACCTTTCTGTATCGCTATTATTTAGTGGTTAACGAGGTAAACTTAAGAGTAATGAAGGTCTGCATATAATTTGAGCATTAAAATAGGTTTTTTTTACACCAAGTGCATCCTTCTTTAAAAAGTGTATTAAACGAATTGCGTCCCTGTTTAAAATAAATGGTACAGAAATCCTCACAGACTTGTTCACTCCATTTGTATAAAAATTGAGATATTTACTCAAAACTTGTATTATGGGTGAATCGAAATATTATACACTAGCAAACCCGAGCAAAAATTGTACAATACTTACGTAAAACATTTTTTTTTGCTCCCTGTTATAAATTTTATAATCTTATTTTTTAGGAATTAAAGTCCTCATTTATAGATGTTGACCAATACAAAAGGTAAATATTGACTAATTAGTGTAAAATGATAGAGATACATCATTGTTGTACAAATATTTCCCCTAAGAGGTTAAAGGAAAAAGAACAAAGTTTTTTAGAGTTTACATACTTACCTATTACAATCATGCTGCGTAAGGAAGTTGTGATCATCTACAAGATAATTCCTAAAATAACATCAATTTATGGATTCGTCCTTTTTTAATTAAGTATAAGGTTCTTGAAAAAGTTGTCTGAGACGCCATGGTTAAATATTTTCACTGATATTTGATCAATTTACGTGATTTTTGCTGTAATTTGTGTGTCAACACATCACGTTACCTTCTCTCAATACAATTCTATAATTATTTATTTATTAAATTATTTCCATGAATATTTTACCATGCAGTACCAATCAACATTTTGGATGAAACTGTATCATAACAGAAAAAGAAAAATATTAATAAATATTTGGAGAACTTCAATAATTACCTACTCTAAAACCAACGCCCCACATCAGTAATATATGATTTAAAATTATAGATATAAAAAGAGATGGCTTATTTATTCGGCTCTTTCCATACGCACACATTTGCTTATTTTTAAATAATGGAAAAACCCACAGCAAAGTCTTTTGTGAAAATCCTATCCCGATATTATAAACACATTTACGCTCGAACCATAACTTGCATTCAAGTGCGGTTTTATGCATTAAACTAACTACAGAGTTTTGTTCATCATAATAGTTTTATCTATCTAGACTAATTATATCTTGATTCTGTAGTATTTTTTAAAATATTCTAGAACTGTTTCACTGATCTCATTTCCATGGTTGACTAAATTACTATACAGAAAAGCGTACTATGACGTGACATTTTGTTTGAACTATATTTTCTACCTTATCACTTATATTCGTACTATCTTTGGAGTTGCACGAGATACAGTCCTCCCTGTCTTTCATAAAACATGACAGACAAGACTGACGTCTTTGTCCGCATGCCCAATGGTATGGGTAACCTTGGTGCAAGCTATATGGTAAGATCATTTCTCAACGGTTGTCATCACAGGTATTAATTGTCATGATTAAAAAAAAATGCTGGATACATTAGACCGTTGATAATTCATACTAATTGGGAAGTTACCCAGCCCGAATTGAATAATACAAGGGAAAAATCATCAATGTCCAAAAAATTCAAAACTGAGATATTGATACCACTGTATCTTACTCAAACAGCGCTTTCAACATAATAACCCTCACAGTCTAAGCTATTCAGTGAAAAAGAAATTGGGAACATGGGAAGAACCATCCCAGTCACATTCGAACCAGGAAAAAACCATGAGTCCATTGCCAGTATTTAGATCCTCCCTATTCCGATAAAGTAGAGTTGTGAAACATCTGTAACATTATGAAATGTAGCTTTACTGTGGTTATGTTGTATTCTTGTGATTGTGAAGTGTTATTATAGTGTGTGTTCAATATTGTATCCAGTGCTGTAAATATTCCGTGATTACATTAATTACGTGCGATATTTTAGTTAATTCTTTGATATGAGTGACTCAGACAAATTTGTTTCTGGATCTGATTCGTAGAGTGACGAAAATTCTCGGGCTTGCTCATAAAGGTTAACAAAGAAACAAAAAGCAGTAGGAATTATCAAGGATGCTACGAAGAAGCTCAGAGATATGACGCACGAGACTGGTGAAGATGGTAACTGTAAAAGATTCGAGTGTTTTAAGAAATTGAGTATTGAAGAAATAAAATCTTTAATTAAGATATTTAATGACACAGGCCGAGATAAAGGTAGAGATGGCCCAATCTCTCACATAGCTGGTTAATTTCCCCTCAATCGATTCAAAGGAAACGACCACGAAAAAATGAGTAATGACTTTTCTTACTCTTACAAAGTTGTTGAATGAGTGTACTGCTCAGTGCAAAGTGCCCAACGTGTGGAAGCAGAGTGAGATAGTCATTCTCAGTAAGGGCTATGAGAAAGACCTGCAACTCCCGAAGTCGTACAGGCCCATATGTTTAATGAATACATGTGGTAAGCTGCAAGAAAGAGTGATCTGCGATAAATTGACGAAACACATGAGAGAGGTGGGAATACACAGGTAGCATTACGGTTTTAGGAGGGGTAGATCGACTGAGGACGCTATCTGTGAGGCTATGAACCTGGTTGATAGGTGTAAGGGGAAATACGTTGTAGGTATCTTTGTAGACATCTCAGGAGCATTTGACAATCTGTGGTGCCCGGCGTTGTTTGAGAGATTGGGGGAAATACAGTGTCCAGGAGATCTCTACAGGATCCATAGGGACTACTGCAGAGACCAGTATGCTACCCTGAGATGTCCAGGAATGAAGGTAAGTAAGATGCTAACCAAGGGATGACCACAGGGATCGATCTGTGGTTCGATTTTCTGGGACTTAGGGCTCGAGCCTGGGTTATCGGAAGTGGAAGCTCTCCCTGAAACGGTGGGAGTGGTTGCCTTTGCTGATAATGTTCTCCTGATAGTAGAGGCAGGGACAAGGATGCAACTAGAGACCAATAGTGGGGTGGTGCTTGCAGGGCTTAACTCTTGGTGTAAGCGGGTGAAGTTAAGCTTGGCGCCAGCTAAGACGACCTACGTGCTATTTAGGGGAGAGTTAAAAAGGGATCCGATGATAAAAATTGATGGACGGAGTATACGACGTAGTAGGAATACCCGGTACCTAGGCGTCACTCTTGACGAGAAGAGGAACTTCATTGCGCACGTGGAGAACGCATGTGGTCGGGCATTAAGAGTGACGAATAAGACCATAGGTATAGGAAATAAGAGTTTTATGCTACCGATGAGGTGCATAAGGCTTTATCACCAGGCTCTGCTAGTCTCCATCGTGGGCTATGGAGCCAGTGTCTGGGCGCATAGATTAAAGCGAGTGGTACAGAGATCAAGAGTGAGACGCGTGCAAAGGAGTGTACTTCTTAGGCTCTCTGGCGCCTTTATGACGGTGGCAACTGACTCGTGCGTGGCCTTGTGTATCTGGCCGTTGGACTTGGAGGTGCGGAAAAGAGCTTCTCTGTACTGGCTCAGGAAGGGTGATCTTGTTAAGGTGGGAGAACTGAGCAGAGTGGGGGTGAGTACTAAGGGACAGGTCCGGGAGGCTCTCCTGGATGAGTGGCAAAGCGACTGGGATGCGAGTGACAAGGGCAGGAGGACCTACCAGATCTTTTCTGATGTAAGAGAACGGATGAGGATGAAGTATTTGGAGCTATCAACGGGAATGGTCCATTACATAACTGGCCATGGGCCGTACAGAGCGACACTTTTTAGTAGGGTAATGACTGATAGTGACAAATGTGATTGTGGAGAGAGGGCCACGCCTGAGCACGTCGTATTAGAATTACCCCAAACACTAGAAGCAAGGGCTGATCTGCAGGTGCCTCTGCAGGCTAGTACTGTGTACTATGTAGTGCGGGATGTGAACAGGTGGGGACTTCTTAGACAGAATTGCGGATGACGCGTCACGTAGGGAGAGGGAGAAGTAAGTGAAAGACTTAAAGAGGAGACGACGTGACAGGAGACAGGACGTAAATCTATACTTAACGATTAGGGAATTGGTAGGGACGACCAGTAGTAGCAATGAGACTAGTACCAGTAGTGGTGACGGGACAGACATGGAGAACTTTGATAGACCATAACTGGTAGCGGAAATGTATTGGCAGAATATATGGAGTGAGACGGTAGGCTGTAGGGTGGACCGAGATGAGACTCTTGGATATCCGGAGCCCAGCTGAGTGCAGCATCCACTGGATTCCGGAGGTGGGAACCTTTTATGAACCGTGGGGAGCCGCAGTTCCAGTTGGGTAGAGCCAAGAATAAAGAATGAGTTGATGGCGGAATTCACCCCTCTGCTCAGTGGATCCTCACACTTGGAGACAAGTGTCTAGTAGGGTCGAGCGAAAGTGCTTCCGGACCGTCGGGGACCCTCTCCATCGGCTGGCAACAGTCGTCTGTATGAGAAGTCCAGGAAAAGACCGCAGCTTCGAGGAAGTGAATAGGATAAGTTAGGTTAAGCTTTATTCTTTTTGTATTAAATGTATTATTTTCTAATAATTAATATATAAGTTAGGTTTAGGTCCATGGCGTTGGCTTTGTGGGGAAGGTAGGTGCAGCGAGATCTTCGATAAGGCGCCTCCCCAGGCGGTATATAAGGGAATGCCCAGCCACATTGGGGCTCTTGCTGACCCGGGACCACCGTATGTGGTAGCGGAGGGATATCCAGCGGGGTGGGGCACCGGGGGCGTAGTACACCCGGGGTGAACTAACTAGCTGAAAAAAAGTAGACGGTAGTATATGGACAATAGGTTTAGGCGCTAAATTGATGTAGTTAATAAATAAAAAATAATTGTGAAGATAGGAGAGTAGAGATAAGAAGGGTAGCGCACCCCAGTTTTTAAATAGGTACTGGGGTTAGGTCTAGGATAATGTCCAAGTTGTCCTTTTTTCACTTAGTTGAATATATTTGTTAAGGTTATTATTTTAAGAACTGTTTTGTTGTTTATCTAAATTGTATTTGACTGATTGTAATACTAAATGTTTTTATTTTAAACTATGTCTAAATAAACTAAACTCTTACAAAGTTCGAGTTATTAGAGAAAATAAAGCCATAGAGACTAGTAATTTTTAAGACCTTTATAGCCTTATTTGGTTTAACACATACTAGGGTACAAACAATAAAAAAAAGTCCCTTGGTGAAACTGGAAAACCTCCTTTAGACAGTAGAGGTAAACATCATAGCAGGGGTAGTAAACTTTCACCTGCGAATATTGATAAAGTCCATATTTTTTTCGGTAGTCTCAAAGGCCAAAAAGCTCACAACGTTCTTAAGGATAGTAAAAGAAATCTATTTATCGGAAGATTTAAATGTAAAAAAGCTTCTTGAATTATTTCTTGGGAAAAACACTAAAGTACAAATTTCATACAAAAAGTTAGGTCAATTTTTGATACAGAATTTCACATTTCATTGGGTTACCCTCGCAAAGAGACATGTAGTTAGTGTGACGAATGCAAGGCTCAGAAAAGTAATATCTTACTTAAGAGAAAAATCTCAGACAACTAATGAAGAAAAAGAGTGTGAATTACAGTCTAGAGTTGAGAAAATATAAGTTTAAAGGAAACTTCACCTGATGAAGGCAGATTGTTCCTTTAAAAATAAAAGACTGGCAATACAACAAACAAGGAAAATAGAATCTATTGCCTTCGACAATGGGAAAAATCAACCAAACTGTCGCAAGAAAGGGCATAAATGATATTGTACCAATGCTGCATCCTTTTGTAAACACATTCCTAGATTATGAAGTAAAAGATTAGAATATTTTTTGTAATTCAGCCGGTGGGCAGAACAAGAATTTCAGTGTTTCGGTACCTGGATTACATGACTGTCTTCTAAACGCTTCCAGAAAATAGCTGTGACGTTTTCAATCAGAGGTAATTCTTTCATGGAACTTGACAAAAACATGGGCTTGATTAAAAAAAAAGTTATACACCAAATAGCTGGAGGAGAATAATCCGTGATGCAAGAACAAAACCATCTCGTTTTGAGGTTATAGCATGTGAACTAACTATGTTCGAGAGCTAGGGAGAATTCCTGACACCACATTACAAGAAATAACTTCCAACAGCAATTAGGCCTATTCGGCAAATGAAGATATCTCAGGACAAACCACATTTATTAAGTCATAAGGAGAACTTCAACGGCCCATATTTGTCATCGGTCATAACAGACAAGAACAATAAGAAAATACCCACGTCCAATACTGAGCTGAGGGAACCAGAACAGCTGTACCATGCACTGATCAAACTTATCATGGAGAAATACAGGGACATAGAGGATCTACTTAAGTTCTGTGAGGATGAAGGCTCCCAAGACTTCTACCACCAGCTTCTTTCTTCAGTCCAAGGAACTGAACAACAAGATCCAGGACCTAACGTTGATGAACCCGACAGGGATTTTTAATAGGTAAGAAAAAAGTTTATAATAAGCCACAAGTTTTTCTTCATACTCTGGCGTAAGTGCTCGTGGACTGAAAAAAACTTATTGGATTGAGGAGAATTGAAATGAACAAATGATTCCAGTTGAATTTAATCAGGCCTCTTTAATAATAATTTTATTGTTTTATAATAATTTAGTATGTCATAGTATAAATAATTATTCAAAACTAAATATTACTAACTTATTTCTAAAAAGAATACGAATACATGAGAAAAAAATCATAGTCCTGTTATAAATTATGTAATTATTATTTAATTAATTAACTACAGCAAACGTTTATTGCATACACATTTCATTGTGCTAGGAATTATTGACCAATCCCTGGTTAGTTAAAAAAATACCCCAAGAACTTCGCACTAGTGTAAAAGATACAAGAGTATATATTTTTAATTTCATTTCCTGATAAAAATAGTAAACTGGACTCTGATGGCTTTTCCCATGTACTCTTCAATTGTCCATTTTTCCAGATTTTCTAAAATACTCGGACAGTACCTATGCCTAATATTAAATATAAGCATGAACGGGATACTTACGAAAAATCAGTGTTAAGGTAGAAACATTCAAGGCCGTAGTCGGAGTGGGGGGAGGTTGGAGTTTCAACCCCCCACCCCAAGAAATTTAATAACCAATATTTATATATTTATGGTTAAATAAATATCAAAATTAAGGCACAAGTACAAATTAGAGTGCTCTGTTACCATTAACACTTCAGAGAGCTTCTAGAGATGTTTAATATTCAGAATATTTTCTAGCCCTCAGCAGTTATGGTTTTATGTTGCCATAAAATAAATCATTTCAGATTGATTCTAGAGGTTTTTAGTATTAAAAAAATGTTCAGCCTTCGGCAGTGATGGTGTTATGTTGCCATAAGAAACACTTCAGATAGCGTCTAGAGGTGTTTAATTTTCAGAACTTTTTTCTTGCCTTCAGCAGCTAAGGGGCAATGTTTCTATAAAAAACATTTTAGAAAACTTCTATAGTTGTTTAAATATGTAGATTTTTCCTAGCCTTCAGCAGTTAAGCGGGTTTTGTTGCCATAAAAAACACTTCAGATAGCTTCTAGAACTGTTTATCATTTAGAATTTCTTCTAGCCTCTGGCAATTGGGGGATGTGCCCAGCAAACAAACACCCCCCCCCCCTGAAATATTTGGTTGGCTACGGTCTTAGAAACATTTAGCTTTATTTAAACGACGAACTTACAAAGTTGTTTTTGCTGCTAAATATAACAAATTCTGAAGGAATATAATAAGGCAAAAATCTAAAAACTAAAAAAAGTTTCCAAAATTTTGAATAAGGGTTGAGGTGCGTTTATGGGAGGCCACGTCTCTGATATTGATATCACTGTGGTTATTTTATAAATAATATTTTCTCTTGGTGATACGTACCATCAACGATCCGGATTTACGTCAGAATTATTGACGCTTTAATGTATATAGATTACGTAGATCTGGCAGCAAACATTTTGCAAATGTCAGTAAAATGTCATCTAATAGTGACTGACTATACATGATTATACCAGTGTGTATGAGAAGTTATTACTCTAACCGACGGAGTAGGATGTTGTGTGTTAATCTTGTCACTGTGTACGATGCAGGTGCCCACCTCACTAACCTCCTTTCCAACCAAGCTCCCCGCTGTGACGACTGTTTTGGAATAATTGATGGGAGAACCACGATTAATTGATTTGTATTCCTCCGACAGGACTGCCTCTCAACAGGGCGTCGAACCCTGGGATTGAAGGATTAGGAAGTGACGTACATCGACTGTAAACAAAACCAAGGTGAGTTTAATTTATCTGTCAATTTTCACACGTTATCTATTCAAGCTGCAATATCTTGTTTAAATACGTTTAAGTACAACGGTTTTATCTAGGGGGATAGTGCACACTTCAGTGGACACACATTTTAAGAAGTCACTCTTTCAATATACCAGATTTACGATGACATGGAAATCAGAGTTTGAGTCCCAGTCTGGTGTACTGAGTGTGGTTTTCATAAATAGTTTTCCCCGGTCTTTCCAAGAAAATGCGGGTAAACTTTCTCTAAATTAAAACTTCCTAATTACGAACAAAATAGTGTAATTACCAAAGAGTATATATCCCGAACGAGTAGTAAGATGCTGTGGTAAAACAAAATTATATGGACTAAGGATGAGTAGGGTAGTTTGTAAAAAATTCACTCCCTTTAATGTGGAGAAGGGATGAATAAAAAACAGTGATACACGTTCTGCTGGGATTCAATAATATAGCTGGTTACCAGAAATTCAGTCCATAGCGAGTCAAACAACACTTACTGTGGTACCATTGGCGCTGGAATTTATTTCACGATATCCCATATTGTGGATATATTAACTATCTTCTAAATAAATTATTCAGTTATTTTAACAGAATTTTGGAGGATGAATATTGAAGAATTGAAACACAACTACTCTGAATTGGGATTGTAAAACTACACACAGTTGAGAAATAAGAGGGGTCGAAGGTATTAAAGGGTTAAATATGAAAGGTTCTAGACTTATATTCGAAAGAATGTACAGTATGTCCCACCCATTTTTAGAAACGTTCAGATTTCATAGCTAAAATATGATCACACATTCATAGTCTGGATTACGGACAGGTTTGACAGCATAGGTCACTTAAAATTAAATTTACTCTACAATTTATGACAGAAACTGATATTATCCCCATTCAAATTTTCCCATCTCTTTCCCCCCTTAATAACGTCAGAAATTACAAAAACTTGATTGCTAAAAAATGTGTTTTGAAAACCATGATAAGGTTGGGAAAGTACACATAAAAAAAACACTACAGCACCCCATAGGGAGTAATTCCAAGAATTTCACTCTATGGTACGAATTGGCACAGAATGATAATTAATGTCCCAGATATTGAGATTACCGGCGCAAGTCTAGGAAAGAGGGAGAGGGGTAAGGTAACAAGGGCTTTGAGGAGAGGTAGTGGTGGGGAGGATGACGGGGGCATTTCCTGTGATAAATAACACAGATAAGCCTCAAACCCCGGACCTCACCAATCTCACCCATCGATCCGAGAGTCGTATCCGCCACGCAAACTATGCTTTAATAACTCCTGTCGTATTCAGCTGCTGTCAGACATCGAGGCAGGAAGGGGGGAACCAATTTTACAATTTTCGTGCTCCCTAAAGTGAACGAATCAATTATTTCCAAATTTATATAAGCTCGTTGATAAATTATGCTCGTAAAACACATTTTTTTTCAACAAAGAATTATTTGTATGTGAATTTTTTTGGTTTTTATAGTCGTCAAACTATATTTTTATTGGAAGAAAGGATAAATTTCCCTCTCTAAGGACTATTTTTTAATAACTTTAATGATATTATTATTATTATTATTATTATTATTATTATTAGTAGTAGTAGTAGTAGTATTAGTAGTAGTAGTATTAGTAGTAATAGTAGTAGTAGTAGTAGTAGTACCACATCTTACTAATCGTTTGGGCTATACGCACGTACAGTACGTTAGTCTGTAATGGTAGGGTGATTGTGAGATGAAATAGATGACCTACAGCATAACGTGGGATCCAAACCACGGTGGAGGCCTTGTATTACCCACATTCACAAGTTGTGATTGATACACATCTTGTAAGAGGTACCCGCCTCGGTGGCGTATTTGGCTAACGCGCTTGTCGTGTTGAGCTTTACTGCTGAGGACGGGGAGATCGAGGTTCGAATCTCGGTTGGGCGAACTGGGGGTGGTTTTCCCTAAATGGTTTTCCACTCTCCCTCCACGCAAATGCGGGTTCACTTCCTCTAATTCAACCTTCCCAATTCCTAATCCATTATAGTAATTAGTACTTAAAGCGTATAACCCGAACGGGTAGTAAGACGCGGTGCTAAATATTATTATTATTGTAAGAGGTGAAGGAATTTAATGTTGTTCATTGCAGAAATAATGTATACATATTTTAGAGCACCCTACACTTTAGAGTGCCCTGTCTTGACAATAGCAAACTAGACTAGATGAGACTGACTCCCTAGTCTGCATGCTCAATTTGGTTGGTAGTAATTTAAACTATTAATATAATATTATAATAATACTAATCACTTTAGTTAAAATTGTTTTCTAAAGTTAACTAAAATACTCGTGCTAAGTATTTATTTTTATTAAGAATTTATGTTAATATTAGAAGTGGTGTGTTTTGAAATTATGAATACAAAAATGTATATAATTAAGTTTTCTCATAGTTTTCACTTTAGACTGTACCTAAAGCCTCTTTTATTGATTCACATCAACACGTCAATTAAAGTAGTCCAACGAAAATATTCATTATTGTAAAATATGTTCGTGACCATGCTAATGTAAACATATTAATGCATGGCGCTATTTGTATTCCCTGTATGGTTTGTTGCGAAAAATAATATAATTGTTCGTAATATGAAACACTTCGTGTTTCGGAAATGGTTGAAATATTTTAACGTGCCGATGTTTTGGTGCCAAAACAAGACCTGTAGTGAATAAATTATAAGGACAAATGAGTTGATTTATTACTGCAACAATTATTTGCCATGACATTAATATCAGACAAGATAGATATCCCAATTTTAAAAATGGTGCTAAGCATAATATATCATGCTGTTCGATAAGTGCATAAAAAGTCGGGATGATTGATTATTAATTATGTGTACGCCCTTCAAATTAAAAACACTCCAATATTTTATTTGTAGTTATTTTTTTTATTTTAAATAGAATGAGCATTGGGAATATCTAGACGCAGATGGTAGGTTGGCATTAGAATGGACCTAAAATAAAGAGGGTGTAATGAGGTGGACTGAATAGAACTTTCTAGAGATAGGAATGGATGGCGTACTTTTGTATGAGCGCCAATAAACTTTCAAGCTGGACTTACTTGTGGATTGGTGTACTGGAGATANATCTCCATATAGCCCCAACGTGGCACCCAATTACACGAAAATAGATAAATAGTTAGTTTTTTTCCGTTGTAGGTGATCAATCAACCTGATTGACACGCTACACAATGTGCATTTTTTCTAAACTTTACATTCCTGAGCCATATCCTATTAGCTAGGTTAAAATGTGTTTAACTCGGAGGCAGTAAGACCAGGTAAGGAATAAATCAAGATATATATGAGTAAGGATTACTTCCAAAATTCCCATTCGATGCAGGGATCAGCTAGAGCGCACATAAGGTATATCAAATTGAATTAAGTAAATTGCTAAAATTGTTAAATGCAAAGTTGTAGAGGTTTATTCAAACATTAGAGCTTATCACAAAAAATATATTGATGCAGACTTACTTAGAAATTAGAAAGTTCACTGCCTCACTTACCAAAGTACGACACCTAAATCTATCTTTAGTTAGTTATATCAAGTCCACCTCATTACACCTTCTCTCTTTCAAGTCCATTCTAATGTAATCCTTCTTTCTGCAGTTAGGTCTTCCTAATGGACTGTTCCCATTGGGTTTGTCAATAACTATAACCTAAACGCAGTTCTAGACTCTCCCATTCCCGTTGCATTTACGGAATACCGTGATCTAAGAGATTTTATTATCCTAAGAATGTATTGGGATAAATACATATTATGTAACTCGTTATTATGTAACCTCCTCCACTCCTCAGTAGCCTCGTCTCTTTAGGACCAAATATCTTCCTAAGCACCTTGTTTTTGAACACCTTAAATTTATTTTCGTCATGAAAGGCAAGAGATGCAGTCTACAAGATTATTTAAATTGGCGTACTACCTCCATCAGTGTTCACACGGACTAAGGCGTCATTATCGTTTGTTATAGTTCTTAGTTGACAGGGAGGTCAGGATTGAAATACCCGCAGGGCATAGTGAGGCGTGTTAATAAATCTTCTATCACTTCCTCTTTTCAAAAATGTGGATACCTTCCTCTAAATTCTACCTTTCATGTCCCAATCCCGTTATTGGAAATAATATGACAGCTGGAGAGGTTAGTTAGAAGTGGTGTACGTGATATTTTAAAATATTTTTGGTCAACATAACTATGTAGAAGTTTTATCTAATAATACAGTTTATATCATAATATGTTAAAATTGTGTTTACATGATAAACATATTATCATATTTTAATACTTAAATAACTAATATTGTAAAGTAATTCTAATTTTAAAAAGAGATTCGATCCTGTATGATTCAAGTGCTTCGTTCTTAGAAATAGTAATACTTGTTCCTAGACAGACCTTATTCTTCTAAATCGTTGTCACGTGGAACGTTTTGATAAGCCTTAAAACGTTCAAGAGCTTTCAGTGCGTAGTAAACATGCACGCACGAAAACCCGACATTCTGTCAAGGGTCTCCCACTTGACTAGGAGATAGCATGACGCAATGCGCATGCGCTTGGCTGTTTCTGCTCCGATTTGTGGCCACACGCTAGAAGACTTCAAGTCGGCAGACACTAGGGCAGGAAGACCTTTCCAAAGATAAGATGACCCTTCGTCCCTGATTTGTAGGGACAGTCCTTGAAATAAGACATGTGTCCCAGACTAGCTTTGTCCCCGAATATTAACTGGGTTTATTAAATAAAGCTAATTATATTTTAAATGATTTTTTTTATTAATAAATACTTTAGAGGGTATATTTATTCTGTATTAAATACATTCATATTTGGTATCCTCTATATAGATGTTTTCAATAGCTTACAGTGGTTCATATAAACATAAATATTAATTGAAGTATAAGCATAAATATATTGTCTATATATACTGATAAAGGGTAATATGTTCTATAAAACTGAAAAAGGGTATTTTATTATGCTACTTTCATTTAAAGATAGAACAGTCTTCAAAAATAGCACTCAAATGTCAAACGCCTTCAAAAACGACCAAATGTTATTAAGGCTAGTCTCTATTTCTTGATACGCTTTATGGTTTTTAAACTTTTGGTTCATCTTGTGCCAGAATGGTACTCTGGAAGAAGGAAAACACTAACAAATTAGGAGATAATCCATTGGAGATACGTTTTCCTAAGTTAGTTAAATCCGTGATTTAGTGCTAAGCTAGAATGACCACAAACAAAGAAAACCTCCAATTAAATTTTTTTCTGTTGAAAAATTGCTTTTATTAAAGGTCTGGGTTTGTGTGGTTGTGTGGATGTATTTGTATGGATGTGTGTGTGTGGGAGAGAGAGAGAGAGAGAGTGTGTGTGTGTGTGTGTGTAAGAGCACAATGAGCTTGCTTACCCATCTGGGTTATCCGTGTACTTACAATAATAGTATATATATTATTAGCACCGCGTCTTACTACCCGTTCGGGTTGTACGCACTTACGCTAATGTGTAATGGTACGGTGATTGTGAGATGGAATGAAGGACCTAAAGTTTAACGTGGAATCCGAACCACGGTGGAGGCCCGGCATTCCCCACATTCACAAGATTTCTTGTCAGAGGTGAAGGAAGGGTTTGGTATTCAGATAAATCTGTGCCGGGACCGAGGATTGAACCCCGGTCGCCAGCACAAAAGTCCGAAACCTTACCCCTAGACCGCCAGGTCACCCTACAATAATAGTAGAAACTCCAAGATGTGAGCATACAAGCTAGCCTTACCGACTGACCAACCACCGTCGTTAGTGATGATAGTGCCAACATTTGAGGATAGAAGGTGACATGTGGTCATCAGCACAAACCCTCCAGCAATTAATATCAGTTTTATAAACCAGAGCGGCTATATATTTATTCCAAGTAGCTCCACATTGGTACTTATGAGGCTGAGTTCGACCCCGCATCAACTCCAATACTTTACAGATACATTTTAGAACCACTGAGAATCGAACCTGTGCCCTCTGGATTCTTAGCCAGGAACTCTGACCACTAGACCATAGGGGTGGTCACACTTATATTAATGGAGGTAGAAATTATGAGTTTATCTGAGAAAATTCACACGCATTTGTGAGCAGGTTTTGTCAGAGACTAGGCTAAAACCACCCTCAGTAAACCATGTCAGGATTAAAGACCCTACCTTACCAATACTAGGAATCCAGTCTCTTTCGAAACTGATGCCTTAAATTTTGCTGATAACAATTAGGGTTCTGGCAATTTTATCGTGCCTGTTGCTACATTTACTGAAAACGGTTGGATGCACTTGAGTCGAGTAGACGAGCCACTAAACTTGAGATAGCCACTAAAAAAAAAGTCCCCATAAAGCAAATCCTTTGGAGCTAAAAAAAAAAAAAAAAAT
>CABFOW010003684.1:0-14118 GCA_902141385.1 Timema californicum | reverse complement strand
AAAAAAAAACTACGATGTGTATAAACTAAAAAAAACATCTAAGAGTCTAAAATAATTGTGAGAATTGTTTAAAAGAAAAAGAGGAGCTCCTCGGGGGCTAAAAAAAAAAAAAATCTCGCCGAGGTCTCAAAAGTCTTTTAGACTCGTCGATCTATTTTTAGATGTATACTACTATGGATGTTTTATTGGTTACAAATATGGATTCATAATACTTTCTTAATCCAAATATTCCTAAAAAGTTTCTAAGAACTAGGTTTTGTAGCTAACTTACTCAACATGTATAATACATGTTTGGGTTTTTATAAGCCGTGATTTATTTATATTTCAATTTTAACTTTCAATTTTGATTTGACAGCATAAGTAATAAAACTTTATTTATTATAGCTTCGTAACTTCAAAAATAAGTTTCCTAGTAAGTCAAGTTTAAATATTGTGTTGAGTGAATATCAGAAGTAAACCACTCACAAATCCAATTTTCACATTTAAAATAGAGTTATTTAAACATATAACCTAAAAACTAACTTAGCTTGGGACAGCCATAATAAATACGCTTCACCCAACCCTGGCACTATAAACTATACGATTTGTATAATATTAATATGCAGACAGTTAATTATCTAGGTTTATACAATAGGAATTAAATCAAGATTCTTAAAAAGGGTGAAATGTATTTAGGCCCTACTTGTGAAGGAAATGTATTTAGGCCCTACTTGTGAAGGAAATGTTTTTGAGGTGAAGGAATTATGGGGTTATTGCTTAAAATGGGCGTTCACCAAATTTTAAAATTGATAAATTTAAATTTACTATTTTTTAAATGTATATTTAAATATTTTTTTATTTACAATCTATGGACCTGCTCGTAAGAAAAAAAGACTTCATTATTAAATGATTATGGAAGCCAGAATTAAGGGATTTGGACAAAGTTGTTACTAGATCAGTAAAAAATAAAAAATAATAACGTGTACTGGTGAAAGGTTATTAATAAATAATATATATTAAATGTATTTTTTTTAAATAAATTACACATCGGAACATGAATAATTAAAATATTTCAGACCCATTTAATAGATCGTATCATCTCACGAATAGCGGCTAACTTACTTTGGTGAATAATATAGAATTTTTTTGAATCATATGAAACACTGTCCATATATACATATTGAATAAAATAATTTTATAATTGTTTTAAAATATCAAATTTTAAAAAAATCTGTCATTAAGAAAGGGAAACTACCCTCAAATGATTTTATTTTAGAAGAACTAATGTATACTGTTATAATTGGTCATGAAAGACATTACCTAGATACACGTTTTTAACAAAATCTTTGACATAGGTAGACTGGACCACCCGGGAAATATTCCGGTGGGCCGGTTTGATTTGGGTTGCCACAACTTCTTTAAATAAATTCATTAGATTAACATTTTTTAATTAAATTGAAATAAAAATTTCCATTGTGTAAGTATGAGGTGATAAGAATACATCTTTGAGAAGATATGCGATGGCATTAAATTTAAAACCATCCTTTTTATTATTTATTTGTGTTGCTAATAAACAATTTCTTAAGACACGCGTAAAATTATATATTTAGTGTTATACACAGGTATTATTTTGGAGGATCACTTTAACAAACTTAAATAAGATCAATAAAGACACCCAGCTATTGTCTAAGCATTTAGAATCATTTTTGTTTAAGTCAATACAAAATAAAAACTGATCATCGATAATGTAGCTGAAATATTCTCGGGATTAAATTAACTAATAATACAGATATAAATACTTCATTTCACCCTCACTACTTCATCTTACACTAAAACAGTTTCAGGGGTTGATATTAATGTAATCATGCTAACGGCTATCATATTAATTTGTCGTCCCGGACCGCTTGGAATCTGCCTGATAGTTGAATATATTTTTGAAAAATTATCTATTATTACACTTTGAAACAATTGTTTTACCTAAAAAATCTATGCAATACTATGTATGATTTTAAAATACTACTTAGATATCTATTTTAAACAAAATTGATCAAATCTATTTTCAATAAAATTAAAATTTACAAAAATTATTCTTTAGTTAGCTATACTTTATTTTAGAATCACAGTTTTGCCTTTAGCTTAGATCATATACCTTCTAAATATAAAGTTTGAATGGAATCTACCAAACAATTTTTACCAGGTGTAGACAGACATACAGACATGGGGAAGGACAGAATTATAACACTCACTATTTTTTAGTTCTCTAGTACATAAAACGTTAATATACATCATATTCTTGAGGTCAAAATGTTTCGCAAGAGTTATATTATATCTGTATGAGAAAGTGAAAAAATCTTTTCTAAGTCCAGCAAGGATCTGACCACATTTTATTTGGAGAGAGACTATACCTAACCGAGATTTCCTCAACAAACAACTTGACCACGAACGTGGAATAATACTCACCTGGACGATAGATTTCAATTACGTGACAACATATCCGACGGCAGAAGCCATCTCCGAAACCAACGGTTTGATAACGGAAAATGGGTTCAAGTGATTACTGAACAAGAACCCCGTAAAGTGAGATTAACGAATTTAATGGCGACATATGTGACTGCCAACCAACAAAAAGAGAAAAATGGAGGGATGGTGAACAATATCCCAGTTTATTATGTACACAGTGTTTGCCAGGGGGGTTAAATATGGCGGGTTAATGCGACATTGCCCAAAGGTTTTTGTTTACGATAATGAGGGGTTGAGAGAAAGAGGTTTGAGAGAAGGGGTTGAGGGGTGGGGATCATAAAACTCATACATTCATCTGTAATCATGTCCTGGATACTGCGCTTGCCATGCGAGGGTTCCCATTTGATCGGGTGCAATATTAAAATATTGTTATTGCATACTGTACAATCGCGTTCATAAAAAAAGTCAAAAAAATTATAAACACTTTCCTTTGGAAATATCCTTCCTTATTCTTAAGAGTTTATTAAACTTTTTACCGTTGGTGGTGGTGTTAAGGGGTAAAAGTGTCACAGTGAAATGATGTCATTAAGAAGTTCATAATTGAAAGATAATTTATGGTGATCTTTTATCATTTCACAATCCATTTCATAGAAACGCCATCGTTCTTTTCCTCAATTTAACCTAGCCAGCATTTTAATTTATTTTAATTCATACTATTTTTAGCCCACACTGGGGATCACGCAGCCCAAGTCGTTACGTTAAAAACAGTCTGGACTACCAGTGGCAATAAGATCGAGATTTTAATCTCAGCAGGGGATACTTTAGGAGTGAGGGCAGGGTGATACACGTGAAGCTTATTCCTGTGATTTTTACAATCCCTTTCCATGCTAGTGCGGGTAAATTTCATTTTATATATTTTACTAAACCTGATACTTGGAATAAGTCATTATTAGCCTTGGTGTTTAACATACCAATAAAGAAAATCTTCAAATATTTAGATGTTTTAAAGAGCTAGTGACTGGTTTTGTGTCATCACATAAACAAAAATACCAATTTTCTGTACTTGAAGTATAGGATGATTCTAGTAAGTAGGAGAGATTTAAAAAAATATAATTGTGGTCAGTATTGATATCATTTTAAAATATGATTAGTGTGATTTTATGGATTTTGATTTTATCAATTTTTTCTTCTTCAGATCACGTGACTTGACGTATGAATAGATAGTATTTTCTTACTACCTTATTTTACTATCTGTTAGGTTACACGCAGATAAAATAATTACTCTAATGGGGAAGGGATGAGTAAAGAGCAACAGGCCAGTCTGACATGAGAATGATGCCTTATATTTTTCGGCAACTGAAGAGAGTGGCGTAAACGAGATTTGAGAATTTTTTTTGTAACTGTCAGATACGCTCCTTCCTACTAAAATCTCACTGTACTTCGGTAACGTGTTTCATAGCCGGTGATGTACCTGGTGCATTATTCCAGAAACGAAAACCCCCCATACCAACCCTTAGACTACATTATCTCTGTACATAATGTCCTAGGCTGTGAAGTAGTTTCATTTTGTGATTTTTAAGGTCATGTGTTTTCATTTTTGAGTTTTCGAGTACTGGTCTAACTTTGTATTGCTATTTTTATTGTAATGGTAGCACTGTAAAAGTTTATGACGTATCAAGGATAATTAGAGAGGAACATTAGCCACTCAAGCGAAACTATATGAACTATTATGTACCCACATAATTTAGGTTTACATTAAAACGAAGCTTGATTTATATTATTGCGGTCATTTTTTGTGTATACTCGTGACCATAGAAAATCCGAAATTTTGTACATGAAAAATAATATAGCTTCATGGCTGGCAACTGATTTTCTTAAACCATATTTAAAGTATTTTCACTTTAACCGATAAATTTATAGAGATTCAAAGATTCAAAATATGTATTCGATATTAGATTTGAAAGAATATTTAGATTCGAGATTATTAGGGGAATATAGGATCTGACACATCTTTAGATTTATTAAAAACAATTGAGAGTTTTTTTAATGAAGGATTGTACAACCAATAATTGTATTTTTTTGTAAAGCAACACAGTATTAATAATGTCATTTATGTATCTGAGTGTCATTAGATACGGAAATGGTAATATTTAATCAATCAATATATTCGACGCAAAACATAGCTGAAGTCTTTATCCTCCAGGCGGATCTCATCAACATCCACCAAATTACAGTTCCAGACGATTATTAACAATGCAACCCGGACCCTTCACCAAAACAGCCCGTCCTGATGAACATAAATCTTTTATCAGGATAAATGGTGTTTAAAAACAATATTGAAACATTCCTTCCATTAAAAAAATGTTTTTTCTTTATTTTAATAACTAGATAACAATAAAATTCAATGAATAAAATTATATCTATACCTGAAAAAAAGGCATAGCATTTCATCGGTTTACTGACCTTAATTTTGTGGACATAGTACATTAAACATATTATTATTATTATTAGCACCGCGTCTTACTACCCGTTCGGGTTATACGCACTTACGCTAATGTGTAATGGTAGGGTGATTGTGAGATGAAATGGAGGACCTACAGCTTAACGTGGAATCCGAACCACGGTGGAGGCCTGGCATTCCCCACATTCACAAGATGTCTTGTCAGAGGTGAAGGAAGGGTTTGGTAATCAGATAAATCTGTGCCGGGACCGAGGATTGAACCCCGGCCGCAAAATAAACATAGAATTTAATATTCTTCACATGGTGTTCTCAACATTTATTGAATATCTCTCAAGGGTGTCCTGGAATTTAATGACAACTCTTTCTCTTCATTTACAAATGTATCATCTAATGCCGCTTTGCTTAATATGTATATTCAGGAATTGTTGATTTAAACACGTGAAGAAAATTAAAATGTATGGTTGTACTGTAGCAATATTTTATTTATTTCAGCCAAAAAATAAGTTTTTCCATAAAAACTGCAAACACGTCCCCGTTCATCCCACCTTAAGGATTTCGATTATAGTGTTTCCTGTAAATGCTATTTGTAAGTAGTGTAATACTAATAAAACATATTGAAAATTTGAAATAAAAAATATTACGATCTAATTGACATTGTCATCGGTAAAAGATAATTAATCGATGTTTTTGTTTATCTCACTCCTGTACTCATCTAGCTCTAACCCCCTAGCATATAAAAAATAATATGGGTGCCTAGTGCCTTGCAGACGCTCTGTACAACATACCTGGACGCCATCATATGAGACGTCCCGACAGCCTTAGGCTAGATTTATGGGCGTACTCAGCCTCCCATGTGACCTGATCTAATAAAATAACTTTCAAAAGGAAGCCACGCTGAGTACTGGTCATCACGTCCCTTTTAGAAAAAATAAACCTTTTTTACGTGGGTCGAGAGCGGTAGTGGCAGGGGAAAATGTTTGGTGGGATTGCAGCTATATTATGAAACCTTTCCGTTAAACTTGAGAGGTTAGTCTTGTATTAAAAGATCTGTTGCCAGATATAATTTTCTATGAGAAATTATATTCATTAGAGCAATTTTTAAGGAAGACACATTTTAAGATAGATAAATAAATGTAAAAGAAATTGTAATTGGTTTATTTATTTTCTATCAGTGATGACATTAAATATTTGCCAACGCTACCGGGGTATTTGACTAAGCTATATCAGCACACAAATTACAAACTAACTTCTTTTACTATTCTGTATACAAATAATAAACAATATTGCCAAGTGCTAACAAGAATTTAACCAAGTTTCTCTAGACTTTTCATCGACAGCTCTTTAAGTTGGGTTAGAAGGGTAGGCGAGTATTTTTGAATTTTTATAAAAAAAAATTAACCAAATATTGCTTCAGTAGATATATTCAGTTTCATTTTCTACTTAACATAGCAATCTTAACAGTTCTTGGATATTTTTCATTGCCATTTGATGAAAAACTCCTTTTTCCCGAATTCCCAATAAGTGATTTAATTTTTAAGCGTGATATAATGTGTAAATGTATATGTGTAGTTGATACGTTGATAAAAATGAATATTTAGTAAATGTCTGGACCAAATATATTGTAAACATAGAAACAATATAGTTTAGGAGCAAATAATTATGTTAAGGAAGATAGTTTACTAGAGGTAAATTATAAAAGCTGAAATTAAATGTAGGGACGGTGTGGGAGGGGGAGGTAAATATATGTATAGGATCCTGGTAGGAAGGCTCTTTTAGAAAATAAAACCTATTTTCTTGCGGTCAACATTGACAGAATTACAGACGTCACAATTAGAGCATGAACACTTGAATATATGGAATGAGGTGGAAGTACAATCTGGAATGAAGTGTAATGTAAAGATTTGCGAAATGGTGACTACAACACGGTAATAAAATAGGCACGTGAGGGAGGTAAAATCAAGAGGAAAGCAACTTAACATAGTGAAAAGTTTCAAGTACTTGAGAAGTTAGTGTAATAGAGAAAAAAAAGGAGGTAACGAGATAGAAATTGGGTAGTAAAGGAAGCAAGCGGAGGCATTTTACAAAAGCGTCTTATATGTGGTGTGGAGTATAGATATGCCACAGAGTGCAAAGGAGTGATATACAGGGTGAACTATGTCCCAATACTGCAGTATGCATCAGAAACCTGGGTGATGAAGGTAAGGGATAGGAACATGGTACAGGCATGCGATATTAAATTTCTGAGGAGTATTCTGGGAAAAACAAAGATGTACAGTGTGGAGAATGAAACAGGGAGAGAGATAGGGAAGGAGGAACCCCTACAGGATAGGATAGAGAAGAAAAGTTAGAGGTGTTATGGACATGTGAAGAGGATGTATTATTATTATTAGCACCGCGTCTTAATACCCGTTCGGGTTATACGCACTTACGCTAATGTGTAATGGTAGGGTGATTGTTAGATGTCTTGTCAGAGGTGAAGGAAGGGTTTGGTAATCAGATAAATCTGTGCCGGGACCGAGGATTGAACCCCGGCCGCAAAATAAACATAGAATTTAATATTCTTCACATGGTGTTCTCAACATTTATTGAATATCTCTCAAGGGTGTCCTGGAATTTAATGACAACTCTTTCTCTTCATTTACAAATGTATCATCTAATGCCGCTTTGCTTAATATGTATATTCAGGAATTGTTGATTTAAACACGTGAAGAAAATTAAAATGTATGGTTGTACTGTAGCAATATTTTATTTATTTCAGCCAAAAAATAAGTTTTTCCATAAAAACTGCAAACACGTCCCCGTTCATCCCACCTTAAGGATTTCGATTATAGTGTTTCCTGTAAATGCTATTTGTAAGTAGTGTAATACTAATAAAACATATTGAAAATTTGAAATAAAAAATATTACGATCTAATTGACATTGTCATCGGTAAAAGATAATTAATCGATGTTTTTGTTTATCTCACTCCTGTACTCATCTAGCTCTAACCCCCTAGCATATAAAAAATAATATGGGTGCCTAGTGCCTTGCAGACGCTCTGTACAACATACCTGGACGCCATCATATGAGACGTCCCGACAGCCTTAGGCTAGATTTATGGGCGTACTCAGCCTCCCATGTGACCTGATCTAATAAAATAACTTTCAAAAGGAAGCCACGCTGAGTACTGGTCATCACGTCCCTTTTAGAAAAAATAAACCTTTTTTACGTGGGTCGAGAGCGGTAGTGGCAGGGGAAAATGTTTGGTGGGATTGCAGCTATATTATGAAACCTTTCCGTTAAACTTGAGAGGTTAGTCTTGTATTAAAAGATCTGTTGCCAGATATAATTTTCTATGAGAAATTATATTCATTAGAGCAATTTTTAAGGAAGACACATTTTAAGATAGATAAATAAATGTAAAAGAAATTGTAATTGGTTTATTTATTTTCTATCAGTGATGACATTAAATATTTGCCAACGCTACCGGGGTATTTGACTAAGCTATATCAGCACACAAATTACAAACTAACTTCTTTTACTATTCTGTATACAAATAATAAACAATATTGCCAAGTGCTAACAAGAATTTAACCAAGTTTCTCTAGACTTTTCATCGACAGCTCTTTAAGTTGGGTTAGAAGGGTAGGCGAGTATTTTTGAATTTTTATAAAAAAAAATTAACCAAATATTGCTTCAGTAGATATATTCAGTTTCATTTTCTACTTAACATAGCAATCGTAACAGTTTTGGATATTTTTTATTGCCATTTGATGAAATACTCTTTATTCCCGAATTCCAAATAAGTTACTTAATTTTAAGCGTGATATAATGTGTACAATGTACATGTGTAGTTGATACGTTGATAAAAATGAATATTTAGTAAATGTCTGGACCAAATATATTAGAAATTATATAGTTTAGGAGCAAATAATTATGTTAAGGAAGATAGTTTATTAGAGATAGATTATAAAAGCTGCAATTAAATGTAGGGACGGTGTGGGAGGGGTTTGTGTGGAGATAGGGAGGTAAATATATGTATAGGATCCTGGTAAGAAGGATCTTTAAGAAAATAAAACATATTTTATTGCGGTCAACATTGACAGAATTTCAGACGTCACAATTAGAGCATGAACACATGAATATGTGGAATGAGGTGGAAGTACAATCTGGAATGAAGTTTATTGTAAAGAATTGCGAAATGGTGACTACAACACGGTAATAAAATAGGCACGTGAGGGAGGTAAAATTAAGAGGAAAGCAACTTAACATAGTGAAAAGTTTCAAGTACTTGAGAAGTGAGTGTAATAGAGAAAAAAAGGAGATAACGAGAGAGAAATTGGGAAGTAGAGGAAGCAAGTGGAGGCATTTTACAAAAGCGTCGTATATGTGGTGTGGAGTATAGATATGCCACAGAGTGCAAAGTAGTGATATACAGGGTGTACTATGTCCCAATATTGCAGTATGCATCGGAAACCTGGGTGATGAAGGTAAGGGATAGGAACAGGGCACAGGCATGCGAGATTAAATTTCTGAGGAGTATTCTGGGAAAAACAAAGATGTACATTGTGAAGAATGAAAGAGTGAGAGAGATATGGAAGGAGGAACTCCTACAGGATAGGATAGAGAAGGAAAGATTGAGGTGTTATGGACATGTGAAGAGGATGTAAAAGGAGAGAATTCCAAGTAGGATGCTTGAAATAAAGGTGGTGGACCGGAGACCAAGAGGAAGACCGAGAGACAGATGGATAAAGGGAATGTGGAGATGAGTGTATTGGGATGGCGTGGTGCAAGAAAGTTGGTGGAAGGACGGAATAAGATGGAGAGCCTTATGTTTGAGACAGACCCTGTCAGTGGCAAGAAACTGTGCATGATGATGATTATGAATTAATAATATTTGAGAGGGAATTGATACCATCTATCAAAGAAACTCTTTGAAGATAACATAGCTTTACGTATAAATATATGAACATCATTTAAATAGCTCTAGTAAGTATAAAAAAATGTTCCCTTCTATATAAATCAGACTGTATAAGGTTGTTAGATGTGATTCACACTCATAAAAATGCCCATTTAAAATATCCTTTATAATTTTTAAAACTACCAAGTTTGTACTTTCACCTCTAAGGTTTGAGCTATCTTGTTTATACTCCCACGTCTTCAAAATTTGACCAATTTTGATGCTTTTTACAAAGTAGGTAAGTTCTAGACACATAAATATATCTGTTCCCTTGGACATTCGTATTACGTAATAACTATTTATCAGACCTCCCCCCCCCTTTTAGGCCTAAAATATTGGTATCTTCAAGGAACCTATTTTAAATTGTGCGTTCATAACAGAGCTATTTATTGCACCAGCTAAAAGGAAACACATTGGGATTATTAAAAAGAATAAATTCTTCCTTCATAGGAGTTTTCTTTATCAGAGAGTTATAATCACTATTATATACGAATAGGCTAAACTCAATGCACTCGGGTTTGAAATTGAACCTCATATCTTCAGTTACTCTCTTAAAGTGATTGCGATTTAATTTTTTCAACGCTACCCTCTTAATTTTTAGCCCTAGTTAGATTGATTTAGGGGAAGTAGTACAAATTACAGAATAAGTTTATATTATTATATTAAATTGCGGTTGAAGGGAACGTGGGTAATTATCAACCCACTTCATTGGCCACATGGTCTAAGGCGTTAATCTCGCAATAGACTAGACTGCCAAAGAAGGGGAAATCGGGGTTCAATACCAAGTTGGTGTACTGAGATTAGGTTTTTATTCCACTCCAAGTAAATGCGATTACACTTCCTCAAAATTCTAAATTTATAATTTCTAAAACATTAATGGTATTAGTACATGGTCGTATACCCACACATACGGTTAAGACGCGATGATTTTTTAAAAAATGTTTTGCAGGGTTTATAATAAATTTTTGTACCGAAATAAATAAAATATTACTCGGGTAGATATGTTTATTAAATTTGATACACCTACAATAGTATTATCATCAGCTATAAATAATTGCCATGAGCATGATGGCAATTGATGATAAACTTTTAAAATAAAAATTCCTGGTCAAATTCCACGATGACCATAGCCAACTTTCTAAAACTAATGATATTACTCTAAGTAAAACATTAATTTGAATGTAACCACTTAGACAATATTTTATTTAGTTTGGGCAAGTCTTTTTTGTCATAAAAAATATAAAAATACTTATATTAACTCGTGCTTCATTCCATCCCACCTTAAACATCCATTCGTAGAAATAGTAAGTAGCTAGGGAGTGTGGCAATTATGCATATACTATTTATAAGCATATTTTAAGGTCCTAGAACAAGGATATGAAAACCTACTTACAGAAGAACAAAATGAAAAAAAGGACGAGCAAAATACTATTGTCAATAATCTTTCTTCAAAATGAATTTAATAAAATGCTAAACACACATAATAAACTAACATGAATAAGTTTAAATACATTGATAATGCAAAACAATTAATTATAAATACCTTAGTGGCGTAGCATGATTTTAAGTTCGTTCAGAAGATGTATACGATAGGATATTAGATGAGTAAAACTACGAAAGATCTTAAAGCATTTTTTCATGTTCTGTGTTGAAATGTGAGGAGGTGATTTTCAAGAAACAACACAGATGCTTAATTAAGTTGGTTTATACGATCACTTTTCGTAGGATTTGGGGTTATAAACACTTTTTCGGAAGAAAATGAGGATGTAAATATCGCCATATATTTTTGGGCATGATTTAAAAAGTTTGTAAATGTTGATTTTGTCATAATTTTAAAAAAAATCTTTTTTATTGTGTGTTTCTTAAAAAGCCTGCTTCACAAAGCAACATATTTTAATTATTTATCCTGTGGTCCAGTTTGAACACACCAACGGGCCTGCACTAGAGGGATCAAACCTAAGGGCATCTTAACCTATAATCATATTTCCTATCCCCTAAGCTATGGGAACAGTCAAAGCCATAGCTTATAACACGTAAATCTAAAATACGTACTCTCACCACGTGACTATTTGGCTGAATACACTAAAAGCGTTATCGTAGGTTTTCCTAGTTCATCAACTTCTCACATAATGGATATAGAATCCCCTCCATTTAAGCTTATATATAAACCATTGCACACTTGTACAATTTACTTGACATTTCCACAGAACTGTAGTGGACTTTAGTCAACACATTAAAAATGTATTCGGTTGTTTGATGTACTGCGTACAGCAAGACTCAAGTCATTGTGCTGTGTGTGTTTGTATCTATAGGCATGGTATAAAATAATTTCATTTGAAAGCAAACTGTTATAATGACTACAAGTACTCGTGAAAAATCTACGTGGGAATTTTTTTTTCATCATTTTCAGATTTTGTTTGTTAAATCTCTTGTGTTTTTTTTCCTACCCTCGTGCGTGAAGTCGTGCATCGTGAAGTCGTGCATGGTTATATATATAAATAATATCCCTAAAGAAGAGGCCATTTATACTGTATATTTATTTTCCTCCTAGCGTCATGTCTATACATATATATATATGTATAAGTATACATAAACACATACGTTTGAACGTATATTTACATAATACGAGTATTTGTATCCTTTCTGGCTATTTTATTTAAAGTCGCATTGCAAAATCCTAATGCTTTATTCAGTATGAAGGATTTGGTTACCTTTCTTTCTCTCCACCCTCTCTCACTTTCCATTCCCCACCACCCATCTTTAGCTACTAGCACCTTTACGCCCATCAGGGTGCTACCCACTGGGATATCCTCTTAACCCCTCTGCCCTCTTCCCAATAGACCACCCAAAGCTTAGCGGCACGTAAAAAAATCCATTCCCAATGGATCTCTGTCCATTAAATTTCTAAAGAGTGATTACAAAAAAAAACCTTTTGTAGCCATTACATTTAGTTTAATAGTTAAGTGCGTTGTCGTTAATTGGTCATTCGTATGGGAGTTAAATAATATTAATGTCGTTAGAAATTGTTGGTATGAAAGTTCGTCGAGAGATACAAATTAGACATTCTTTTTAAAACATTGATGATTTTGGTTAATTTTTGTTTGTAATTTAAAAGGAGTAGTATACACATTACAAATCATTATTAGTAGGGTTTTTTTTGTCGTACTTACGTTTCAAAAAGGGTTATTTAACAATTTAATCCATGAGATATTGATGAAAGAGAAAATATAACCATATTAGAGTGTAAAGATATTAAGAATAACAAAGCTATAAATCACGTTTGGGGAAGTTACCTCCAGTAAAATTTTTTAAGATTCAAATCTTAACCACCCTAGCACTGGCAATCCAGTTTAGTCCGTTTTCTTGCATCTTTAACACTGCTGCAAGTGAAATAGTAAAGCGATTAAAACTATCTTGAATAGTAGACATAAATAAATAGATTCAAGTGCAATGCTTGATTAGACCTACTATTTCTAAATTCAAACTAATATTAAAAATGTATTTAAAATAAAATATTAATCAAGGTTCCAGCACTAACGATGAACAGATCTTAAAATTTTTCCAAATAAAATCATCTTAAAAGGGATTTGACTTGCTTAGTACATTTTTGTTTATACATATAATAGTTAATTTAAAGATTAGTTAAATTATTAATTTTAACTCAAAACAGCAAGTAAATAAATATATGCCCTTAGTTAAACTGTGATTGCATTTTTTTTCATTTATTTAAATTAATACGAGTATGTTGGAAGTTAATTCATTATTTTTTATTAGTAAAGATCAAGAATTGTTATGCTATTTCGGTAATTTTTTAATTGAGTCTTGGTAACAATTCATGCTGTCATATACATTAACTAATATAGTGGATTAGGGAGGATGAAGGTATTGTGCTAGAAAAATGTAGCAGCTCCCTTGTTTGCCTTGAACTACTAGCTCTGAGTGTCAGAAGCGACTTTCAGAGGGAGTAGGTGGCTTGTTTATACCTAAAGTACCGATATGTGGTCACAGATCATAACCTCTATGTCTAAAAGTGTAATTTGGTTGTGAAGGGAAATGGAGTTGGTGGGTGAAGGTTTGCATGTTGGGAGCAGAAGAGTTTGTGTGGTATTTACTAGATCGAGCCCTCGTACACTGTGGTGAAAACACGAGCGCAGTTAGGCCCGATGTGAGTGGTGTAGTGAGTGAGTAAGTTCTAAGCGAGCTGAAAGAAAATACATGAAATAATATTAGACACTAAACGAAGATGGCGTTGATGAAAGTGAAAGTGTGAATAGAATG
>CABFOW010003683.1:31809-69806 GCA_902141385.1 Timema californicum | reverse complement strand
CCCCCTCAATCAATTAAGCCCCCATTGTTCGCGTTAATTGCCCCATTGTCTGTCACAGAAATCGACAATCCTTATTACTTAGGTGTATCTCCTCTTTGTTTTGCCATTCCTCATCCTCTATTAGTGTAACTACGTGGGCGCATGGATCTTTTAAAACAAAGTACCTGCTTCGGTGGCCGCGTAGTGCAAGGTGTCATCCTCTTAATAGACTATACTGCTGATGGAAGGGAGGTCGGGTTCTTAGTCCCGGTCTGTTGTGCTTAGGATAATTTTTCTTAAATTGTTTTCCACTCTGCCTTCGCGCAAATGCAGGTACATATCTTCTAAAATTTAACCATTCTCATCCATAACACATTATATTAATTATTACATACGTTTATAACTTGAACGGGTGCTAAGACGTGGTGGCTAAACAAACACAAACAAGATAAGATCTGGGACGGTGTTGGAAAGGTTCTTGCGTGGGATTCACTGATAGTAAATCCTTGTTGTTTTTTTTGTTGCAGTTGGTGGGCGGAGAGTTCGACATGGAGCTGAACTTCGTGATCCAGGACGCTCAGAACATCAAACACATGCTGGAGCTGTTGGACCACTGCCCGCCCAACCTGCAGGTAAGTTCTTGTAGCGAATATACTCTCGACGATTGATGGACCTGCGGGGAAAAAACCGCCACACTTGCTGGAAGTAGCTCTTAATGTGGAATGAAAGGGGACGCGAGATAAGGCTAGTGTTTTTGCAGTTTTTTATGGCAAAACATTTTTAATTTTTTTTATTTTCAAAATAAATAAAATATTCTTCCAATACAAACATAGAATTTAATTTTCTTCACGTGTTGATATGAAAAGTTCCTGAATATCTATCAAGAGCATAGTGGCATTATTTAACAAACCTTTTAAATTAAGAGTTAATAAAAGTTGTCGTTAGATTCCAAAACACCTTTAACAGATATTCAAGAAATTTCGAGGTCACCATGTGAAGAAAATAAAATTAATTGTTTGTACTGAAGCAATATTAGATTTATTTTGGTCAAAAAAGATTTTTTTTGCTATTAGAACTGCAAAAACACTTTTTTTCGCGTCCCTTCCATTCCACTTCAAGTTTGTCCATTCTTGCCTTTATTAACTTGTTTATTTAAGCACCGCGTCTTACTAGCTGTTCGGGTTCGGGTTATTGATTAACTGGGGCAGCAACTAAAGAAGAGGGCATCTATTGTAGGGTTTTGGGTGAAAGAACGAATTGATTTTTTTTTGCAATCAACATAAAGTGTTCTAGCACTGCGTCCTACTACCCCGTCCAGGCTATGCACCTAAATACTAATTACACTAATGCGCTAGGGATAAGGGAGGTTGAATTTAGAAGTGTACCCGCATTTGCCTGAAGGGTAAGTGGAAAATAACTTAGTAAAAATCTTCCTCTATAAACCCGATTGGAATTCGAACCCCTATCTCCCCGTCATCGCCAGTCCAGTATATTGCGAGAGTGACGCCTTCAACCATGCGGCCATTGGAGCAGGTAATTTTCTAGTTAGTCCATCAAAATGGACATAAGAAGCTCACATGACTTTATGTATTACTATATGAAAAT
This sequence comes from Timema californicum, assembly GCA_902141385.1. Classification (NCBI taxonomy): domain Eukaryota; kingdom Metazoa; phylum Arthropoda; class Insecta; order Phasmatodea; family Timematidae; genus Timema; species Timema californicum. Next base: position 68,222 of record CABFOW010003683.1, on the reverse strand, counting down.
TGCTTTAAAGACTTTTGTAACTGTCAAATCTTTCTTACTACCTGACTCTGACTATATCTGAGCTTTACATTGATTACATACATCATGGTTCTTTAAACGGAATGTTTTGCAAAAGGCTTGTAAAAAAATAGCAAAGGTGTATTATTTTGTAAAATGATTTTTTATTTAAACTAAAAATAATTCAAAATGAAACATTTAATTACAATGTAGTTGACCTCGATGGTCTTGGGTTTAAGTACTCAGGACCATATGTTCTTGGGTTCAAACCCGGCGCCGGCGTCGACGAATTTTTCTTAAGTGTTAACAATCCGTGGCTAAACTTCCTTTGGAAGATATGGGAAAACACCTTTTTCCGCCAAATTGGCATACCCTTTCACTCTCGCTCATAGAAATTATCGTGATATAATCAGTCGGTTCAGAAAGTACAAGTTAAATACATCACATAAATGAATATAACATTTACATATATGTTAAAAAAAGAGTCTTGTTTTTATAATTATTAGTTCATGTCAGCGGCAAGCTGTAACATCCTTCGTTGAGATTAGTAAAATGACAGCGTATGTCGGTCGATAATGTTATCACAGCTGTTGTTAGGAGAGTAAACACACTCCCTATTGGTTAACTGTAATACCACGATGTTACGAGACCGTTTCACACCATAGAAACGCGTAACTCACATAGGTAATACAGTTACAATCTGGCGGGACTTGTTTAAAACCCATGATATTATTTAAATTGGGAAATGACACCTGGACACAGGAATCGAACCCGGGATCTTTGTCTCAGTACACCAATGCGCTAACTACTGAGCTATCCAGTAATCTGACGATTTTCATACGTCCAATACAGACTGTGCCTTAAAATATGAGTGAATAATGGCCCTGGGCATGATATGATTCTTGAATAGCTCAGTGGTTAGAACATTGGCGTGCTACGTCATAGGTATTGGGTTCTATTTCAGTGTCCAAGTGTCATGTTTTAATTTAAAGAAAATTATATATATATTTGGCTATAGCCGTAATTAACAAAACTAATAGCTTTGCTATTAATCCATCGTTAAAAACAGTCTCTTAGGCCTATCAAAACATAAAATGCATAAAAACGCACTACGATACGATGTTTTGATTTGAGCCTAATCTTGTATCCGATATAGCGGGTAATTGATCTTAAATGAGCTCTTTTAAATAACCTACCTAACTTATTTTAACACATTTAACTGTCACAGTATCAATGCTTGTGCTGTGCGCAGCATTTTATTATGTATTATATCTTCATTTTACACTAATAAGTTAGGGATAAACAAGGTGGTCAAGCGTTTCGGTGTCAAAGTGCAATTTTAAATATTAAATTTAATAAATAATAACAAAATAAAAATTAACTGATCATAGTTTTTGGCCTGCTTTGGTGATCGTATGGTCTAAGGCGTCACTCCCGTGTTAGACTAGACTATCGATGACATGGAAATCGGAGTTTGAATTTCGGTCGGGTGTATTGGGATGGTTTTTCCAAATTGATTTTACACTCTACCGCCACACAAATATGAGTATACCTCCTCAAAATTTTGCCTTCCTCATCCCTATATCACTAACGTAATTAGAACTTATGAGTATAACCTGAACAGTTAGTAAGACGCGGTGCTACAAAAATTATAGTAAATACCCATGAAATATTAACAAAATGGCTCAATTTGTTTTAATATATATTGAGAATCAAGTTTACTAAGCCATTATTATCTGAGTGGGATGATATATTTTAACGTAATATTAAACAGTATAATAATGAACTGATGTACGTTGTCAATTTTTTAATCCGTTTAATCTCTTTTTGATAAAATTAAATGGTAAAAGGGCCTGTTGAAGTGTTCTTTTAAAAACCAAGTCGCCCCAATTTATGAGAATAAGTAGGCTTCCCTGAGGCCCAATTAAGTGAAGTGTAGGTAAACCGCTGCTGAATCAAACTTACGCGTGTAGTTCGTCGTATTTAAAACTTGTGTTGAAAAGTATAGTCGTACGGGTATAAGGGTCGCTTTTTTTTATGTGGCTCAAAAGTTGGATTTTAACTTGTTCCGAAGTGTTACTAAATAAATAAACATATTAATTATATATATTGGCACCGCGTCTTACTACCCGTTCGGGTTACACTCTTATAAATATATTAAAATATACTTTGCAAAATGCTTGTATAATTCGTTTTGGTGGCGTTGTGTGGGTGATCAAATAAAATATCCTTGTTTTGTTTTGCGCAAACGCATAGCAAATGTGACAAGATATAATTGCTACCCATATTCCTTTTTTTTTTGCTGGGAATAATGTTAAGTTTTAACAATTAATGAAACAATAAATGTTAACATTTCAATTAATTGAAAAATGACATCTTGGCTCTACCACTAAGCCATGCTAGATATGATTGTCTCATGTTAAGAGTCATTCGTATCTGCTATCTAAGTCGGAGTTCACGAAACACTTGGGAAAATAACTGTAAATATATTGTCATTTATAGTGGAACTTTCGTGTTAATTTAAACAATTCCGTAAATACCGGAAGTCTGAATGAATGTCACACTCAATTTATTTTGTATGGGGCGGGAAAGTCAAGGCTAGAATTTAAGCTGTAGACTTTAAAAAAGTTCCCCAACCTCCCTTATTGAAAATGCGGGTACATTTAATCTAAAATTTACCTTCATTATTAATACAATACGTATATCAGCAAGGAAATAAAATCTAAACACATTTTAATAAATCTAAAAAACACCACATCATCTACTCAAAAATTGTTTGTAAACTTTGTTCATAATGTTTTCTTTTATAAAAAAAATTTCAAATAATTTAATTAAGCATTTTCTATAGCTATCTTTGAAGAAACAGAAAAGCATTGCCTTTAAAAGTATAGTAGTACTTTTATTTGATCTCATTCTCTTAATAGTCTCCTTATGTATGCCTATTATATTGGCTTGTTAAACCTTTCGGCCTTGCCTACTGGCTGAAATTTAAAGTAATAGTTCAATAGTGCCCCAAGTTTGTGCCATGCAACATCACTTTTAAACAACCAAACACTTTCGAAATTAAACTAGCATTTCAATTTGAGAATTTAGTTTTATTTGAATGGGTTTAGTACAAGCTCTTTCCCTCCGTGTTTTGGACGTGCATTCAATTAACTCCGCCTTTGGCGCGAACATGATTTTCTCGTCACCAATGAATCCAACATCCCGGTGTGAGGGTTGGTCGGGGTGAGAGGGTGCTTATTGTCTGTACAAGTGGAATACCTGCCGTCAGGAAGCGGGATTTGCCGGGGGATTGAAGAGAGATTCCTATTCTATGAGACAAATTCGTTAACAGTTTCAACACGGAAGACGTACTCACGGTTCTAATAAAACTACACGTTGGTAGTGGATGTGGTCGCTAAGGCGTCAATCCAAGTTTGGCTGGTCGAATTTCTTCTGCAATTTACTCCTCTTCGTAATTCTATGCGTAGCCAAATTACTTTTTCCTTGTCTGTGCAATAGGGCTATATTTAAATTTAATAACTATATTTAGATCATTATTATTATTATTTTTAGGTCTACTGTCTTACGATAGGTTTATTAATTTTGTCAGATCGCCAATGCACTTTGTTCTCTGCATCTTCCTTCTTCCTAGGCTCCTCTTTCTCTCAAACCTTAAGTTCTCTTATATCGTGCATAGATATTAAACCAAATAGGTTGACACTTTCATTTGTATATTTATAATTAACTGTAACTTGCTTTCAGAAAACATTCGGTTACTTCTAGTACTTCTACCATCTATCTTATCATTTTCCTTCGTGTAACCAAGTAATTTCGGAAAATGTTTTGTGTACTTAGCTTTGAGTAGTCGTTGCTCTGACTTCCGCCCACGACTGCAGGATGGAAAGTCAAACAAGTAAACGCTAGCTCGCAGTTGTCGTACAAGCTATTTAGACAGTAATTCGATTAGCAAACATCGACGTTGAATGTTTCAAGTACTCTTCATCTCTCTACTCCTACGTTTGAAATAAAATAAAAAACTCAGTTGAAACGTTACCTTTCTTTGAACGCGTTTACTTTCAATGGTTTCCGATACTGCTTCTATCGAGGATAATGATTTTAAGGTGGATTGGAAGGGGACAAGAGAAAAGGCCAGTGTTTTTGCAGTTTTTATGGCAAAACATTTTTCTTTGGCTAAAATAAATAAAACATTTCTCCAGTACAAACATAAAGTTAAATTTTCTTCACATTATGATATAATCAATTCCTGAATATCCATCATGTGCATAGCGGCATTAGTTGAGAAACTTTTTAAATCAATAGAAAAAGTTGTCATTAAATTCCAAGACATCCTTGACAGACATTCAAGCAATTTTGAGGTCTTCGTGTGAAGAAAATTAAATTATATGTTTGTACTGAAGCAATATTTTATTTATTTTGGCCAAAAAAAATGTGCAAAAAACACTGGCTTTTCCTTGGATCCCCTTCCATCCCACCTTAATGTTACCATTTGGTTGAAGGTAAATATCCACACGTCATATTTATAATGAAAATGACGACTATGAAGCTTCAAAACTACTAAAACAATCCTCATGATCATAGACTGTTTTGACCCTGTTAAAAGATTACTTCATTTTTTTAAAGTAAGGCTAGATCTTTGTCTTTCACCATTTATTTTGATCTTAAAATAGTGATTTTTCACGTGAAACTGGTTTCAAAGCATCATGATTTCACTTCAGTATGACTTTTGTTTAACATTCTAAAACTTTAAATGTAAGATTTTTAATCCCTTTGACCTCTCTTTTGGTGTGAGCTATTTTATAGTAAAACTAGGTATATCCCCCTCCCCCCCCCTCCTAATTTATTTACTACTCTCCACCCAAATACTGGCATAATCACTCTGAATTCTATCGTAATCATTCCAATCCCACTATCGTGCGGTGCACAAAACAATTTTTTTTTAATTTTTGTAAAAAACTTTTCTGCTTTCTAGATAATTGTTTCCCGATCTTCCTCCAGTCAAGTACCCTTTTCTGCTTTCTAGATAATTGTTTCCTGATCTTCCTCCAGTCAAGTACCCTTTTCTGCTTTCTAAATAATTGTTTCCCGATCTTCCTCCAGTCAAGTACCCTTTTCTGCTTTCTAGATAATTGTTTCCCGATCTTCCTCCAGTCAAGTACCCTTTTCTGCTTTCTAGATAATTGTTTCCCGATCTTCCTCCAGTCAAGTACCCTTTTCTGCTTTCTAGATAATTGTTTCCCGATCTTCCTCCAGTCAAGTACCCTTTTCTGCTTTCTAGATAATTGTTTACCGATCTTCCTCCAGTCAAGTACCCTTTTCTGCTTTCTAGATAATTGTTTCCCGATCTTCCTCCAGTCAAGTACCCCTTTCTGCTTTCTAGATAATTGTTTCCCGATCTTCCTCCAGTCAAGTATCCTTTTCTGCTTTCTAGATAATTTTTTCCCGAGCTTCCTCCAGTCAAGTAGCCTTTTCTGGTTACAGCTCTTAATAAAAAAAAAGGAAATAAATACATGCTATCATGTAAAGTCTAAACGGTAGACCAATTTAATTTAAAATTTTAATAAACTCTTAGTATTAGGTAAACAAAGTCATTAAAGAGTAAAATAAAGTATTAGGCCTATAAAAGTCTTATGACAATAACGTAAAAATCTTCGTTAATTTAATTTGTTTATCAGATATATAATCATAAAAAAAATCGTTTTCGTTGCGTACTACCTGAAATCACTCACGTACTCCCGGGGTACAAATACCACATATTGTGAAACATTGCTCTAGACTAACAGATTATTTTTCGGGAATTAGCATTATTGAAAACCTTGTACAATATTTTTGTCATGGAAATAGTTTTAAAATATTTATTAACTCATGTTTTAAGGCTTTAATTGCTAAACATCCCTTATAATAACTTTATCAACCCAAAATTCGTTGAAACTCAAATAATATAATAACAATTCGTGGAATATGTTTACTAAAATTTTGGAGAAACCTTACAAAATTAAGTTTGATTGTATGTGTCACAGATTAATAATTTTGATAGCTGACCGGATGCTTAGATAACATCACACTACAAACGCTTGGAAAAGATAGATTTGAGCAATGTGTAAAATAATACAAAAAATTGTTCGCACATTGCGACAACCTGTCAGTACATGATATAACTAGGTCTCGTGTTTCCTTTTTGGAAGCATTGGAACTTGCTTTTCAGTGAGTAAGTTATTGATGATATTTACATTCAAAATTGCCATAAATGTTATCAACAAAAATTAATATCTTGAGTATTCGTATAGTACAATTTCATAAATCACAATCAACTTACATATATATTATTTTCACAATAATTTCCACATGGCTATGAATTTATTATGTGTTTTGTTTGATTCTTGTGTAGAATAGTTTTGCTTTCCGATTTAGCAATTTTTGTTCAAAATGATAACGATTCAGCTTAAATAATAGGGGATTCGTTGAGTTACCTACCATTGCTAATATTTAAAAATGTCAACTGTACTGAAGCTACAAATACTGTCTCTAAGATACCCAATATCTTATCTGAACTATTCATGGAGCAATTATTGAGCCTTTTGTATCCCCACATTTGTTTAGTAAAATTAATTCTATAAAACTTTAACAAAGTTGTACAAAAGGTGGGTTTTTCTTTCTCTATCTCAACGCGCAACTTTTGAAAAAAAAAATTGGAACAAACCTCTCATTCTTAACTGTGGTGTGTTTGGGAATTTCATTTGTCATTGTTAGGTATCACTACGCGTGATGGTGATCAAAACCAAGACTTGAAATAGATTAATAACTGTCAACTTTGAGTGAAACATCGCTTTCTAGGAAATGTGTGAAGGTAGAAGTTCCAAATGGTACCAACAGGGCAAAATGGCATCACGTGATATAAGCTTTATTAAAACGAACAACCGACAATTAATAATGTTCTTGCCGTACCTGAAAAGTATGATTTTTCACCAGATAATCAATGAATAGTAGTCCGTGGTAATGTGAACACTAGTTAATGCCTTCTTTTTAAACTTTGTATTATGAGCTGTATTTTTGGTAACATATTATTTCAGAAAGGATGGCAAGTGATAATAATGTTTAAAAGAGATTTAGGTAAGGTTGTAAAATAAATGTCTCTGTTATACATTTGTCCATTATTATTTATCTAAGGATCTTTTTGGTTTACTAGGGTATTGACTGAACCGTGGTAGTCTACTTAATTAAAACAAATATGTATTGGAGTTGTTTTATTAAATACGGTAAATTGTTTTAAGATATCACTCATAGCAGGGTGTAATGAGGTGGACTGGATAAAACTAGCACAAGATAGTGATAGGGTGTAATGAGGTGGAAAGTATGGAAATAGCTCAAGATAAGGGTAGATGGCGTACTTTGTGTAGGTGCGGCAATGAACTTTCTAATTCGTAATGATAATCTAGTAAGTAATAAAATTTAAAAATGAGGTGAATAATTTACGAATACCTTGTATTAAGATTCAACTTGAACTTGACAATTGCGAAAACAACTTTTTTTTCACCTCCTCTCACTACCCGCACGGGCTGTATGCATTACATTTTATTAAAACAATACGTGGGTATTAATATTATTTAAACTTTAATCTGTGACTTAATAATCAAAGTATCTTGCGGCCCATCGATAAGTATTATACAAAATTATACATTTAAATTCATTTTCTAATTAAATGCTATTATAATTTTCATAATTTTAATGGTTGTTCAACTCTAGAAACCCGCACATTAAAAATAAATACTTATTTCATTTTGAACAAACAAAAATACCTTTTAAGGCAGGCCACCTTTTTTGGAAGGAATACAATCTATTTGAATGAATTTGTACCACTTGTCATTGCTGAGCACTCTAAGTCGAACAATGCACGTACATGCCAGGTGTGCCTTGAACTGTACGTAGAGATGGACGGCACTTGTACGCGTACCGAGGCGTCGCCGCGCGTCGTGACGCCAGTTTCCCCTCCACTTCTCTCTTGCTGTGGTTACTGAGACGCAAATAACGAGGTTAATTACCGCGCCGGTAGCTAATAACCTTCCGGCACAATAACTTGTTTCGGTGGCGTAGATCTGCGGTAGTGCGTACTTGTTACAGGGTAGCTTGTAGGGGTGTAAGGGGGAGGGGAGGGGGCGAACAAGCTCGCTCGGATCGGTAGCTGTAGGGAAATCTCGAGTCAAGGACTCGTTCGCCGAGTTCGAGCCTCTTCTGAGGGCTGAATAATTTGGTACTAGCATACCTGATTGAACTTCAACCAAATAAGAATAAAAACCGTACACACGTTAATGAAAACTTCATGTTTTCCGGACCTTAGTCCACAGATTTCACTAGGGTGGTTAAAATTAAAACTCACTTTTTCAACACATTCAATGTAAATAAAAATATGATATAATTGAGGCGTAAATTATCCTAATATAATTTGCTAGTTGAACCTTCTAAACACTCTGCTACCTTCTTCAGTGGTGAATTTTCCAAGGCGTCACTCTCTAGCTTAGACTATCCCGTTGGTGATGGGAAGATTTGGGTTCGAATCATGGTTGGGTCTACTAAGGGTGGTTTTTCTAAATAGTTTCCCAATCTCCTTTTGCGCAAATGTAAGTGCATTGCCTCTAACATTCTTCCTTTTTCTTCCCTACCCCATTAAAGTAATTATCATATATACTTATAACCTATACAGGTAGTAAGACGTGCTGATAAAAAAATAACAGCTTCTACATATTGCATAGTGAGGTGTCATGCAACCTTTTCATGAAACATTTATCAATGCAAAGCATCCACTAACACACTTATTGGATCTCTTATGATAACTGCACTTAGTATTGTGCGTTCTTTGAACGCTTGTTTATATTCTGCCATTTCTTTATACTTTTATTTTTGTCCCGCAAGCACGAGGGTACTCCATACTCTTTAAAAATCGATTAACTGTCCCATAATAATGAGATCACCTTCCATTTTCACCGTTGTAAACAATTTAGTTCGTTAAAGAATAATTTGAATTGAATGAGTCTTCCAACTGAACAAATAGGTGACAACGACAGTAAACGTACGTGATTATTACTACTTACTCTCCAGTGTCCTCTTGAGCTGCGAGAAATAATCACCAATGTCCAAACACTCAAAATACCATATATATGAATGGCACTATAAACACAAGAACTAATAAATTCTTTGTGCCCCATCTGACGGTTATACACTGCTTTTGGAGCTACAACCAACGAACATCTTACATCTTACACCTTGGCCGGGCGTAGATGAAATGAGGAATGGTTTCCTTGTGTTGTACTCAGCGGCCGTCTGCTAGTGTTAGTTGTCATTTGGCTCATTCTTAGGTAATCCCCCTCCTTTTCTTGTAAATGTCCCTTCCCAAATAAGTCAGTCCATCTTGTATAAAACAGCCATCGCTCGCTTCACATTTTGTATTCTATTGCAACTATTCGTCAGAGGAACAGCCTGGACGTGAACCAAGGATCAGTGAACTAAGCAACTGGTGATCACGATGTGTGAGACGTCGGTCTCTCCTCCTCGCTGTAGCAACGTCTGTCACTTTGAGTATTTGGATTAGTAATCTTTGTTAAAATCGTCTCTATGTCCATAATACATAGTTTTGTAAGTCAGAGTTTCCGACTTTTTTCTATGTCCATAAGGCATAGTTTGAATGATAGAGGTCTTGCTCTATGTTTATATGTCCATATGACATAGTTTAATATGTCGGAGTTTCTGACTCGTTTTTCTATGTCCATAAGACATGATCTTAAATACCTGGGCAATAACCTGACGCCCTAAACTGTATGGCCATGTTTGGGCTAGTTTAAATCCTTATATCCAATATTGGTGGAAATCAGGTTATCTAGAGTTTTGTTCCCTGACCTAGTTGGGTCTTTGACTGATACCGGTTTCTTATCTTTCTATTGGTGTACCTTCCGACGGTACTCAACTCGTGGGTATGCTACTAGTACAGTGTAGTGGCCCGCGGGGTATTATTTATTTTGACCAGCCACCATCAGGCGCCGTTTGTATAAGTTAATGTTTAACTGTTTGCTGGTGTTACAGTCTGTGTTCAGACTTGTGTTGATATTTAAATATAATTGATATACTATTGAATGACCAGATAGTACTAATGAGGAATAGACCGGCCATAGCATATTTACAGCCTGGATTCCTGGTAGATTGCCATTAACTATTTGTAAATCTATAGTTCCTCTTTCAGGAACTTAACCTTTGGATCTCGTAACTCAATATGGAGTTAACTCATGCTAGCTAACTCATTTAACTACCAGCGTTGTAACTCTTTAAACTAGGACTTTCTAGAATTAGGTATTATTTACAATTATTATTTTAGATGTGCATAAGGTTAAATAAAGCCTAGGAACCGCAAGGCAGTACTGGTGTTATGTATTGTTGCTTAACCTTAAATTATTAATTGCTTACCATTTAAATGGTCGTTCTGTTGAGGCAGACGCTCCTTCGTAGCAAAATTAGTGTTTGTTCTACTTTAACGAGTTACACCCATTCTTAATATAGATTTTGCCATACTCGTGTTCATTGTATGCATAACTTAGGCGTTTCATTCCAAATGTTCTTTATTGAAATAACTATGTCAAAAGTAACTTATTTAATTTCTTTTAATAAACAATGGACTGTCTAGTTTAAGATCTCGTAAAACCATATGTAATTCTATCAACTTGTTTAAATTTAAATAAACGGATTTGTTAAAATTTGTATATCTATCTCTTATGCTTGTTCCTTCTTTGTTATACATATTTTGTTAATTTTAATGTATTCGCCACTTATATCAATTAGGAGAAGCGGCGATACAGTATGATACAGATACTTGAATGAGGTGGATCACTTTCTCCCACATTGTTTCTCTTAACTGGGAAGGTGTGTTACTTTCTCCCACAAGAATATCATTGATCAATGGCGGATCAGGAAATATTATTTTGGGTGGTTGATATTAATTCTATCAAGTTTTATCGTGGGCTCTCCTTACTATTGAGGTGGGCAAATTTCTCCCATACGGATAATATTAAGATTTCCCAACGCGATTGAGTGGCTTATCGGGAAATATTATTTTGTGGTTTAGTTTTTTTTCGAGTTTTAGCATTGATTCTCCTCGGTGCGAAGTTGGGTCACTTTCTGCCTCATTTATCCTTTCCATAGATCAGACGGGTCACTTTTCTCATAAGAATAGCATTTACCAGTGGCGGATCAGGAAAAAAATATTTTGGGAGGGGAGGAGGTAGAACGAGAGGGCAAACCAGGAGTTTATAAAATAGTCGCACCATTAATTTTATCAAACTTTTATAAATCACTAACATTTTATTATAATATCACTACGTATTGGGTGGTACTCAATTAGCCGTTTATTAAAACGTTTCCCAGGAGGCACTGCGAGGAAGCGAGTAACGTCACCTTCCACCCATAACTAATTTTGATTAAACTATTTAATTTTGATAAAGCCGGGCTGTTTCGCCTGATGAAATCATGCTATGATATTCACAAGCACTCGACATTTTTACGTGATAAAATCTTTATTATAAAGGTTAATACACAAACTTCCTTTTCAATATAATTACATACAAACCTAAATAGTGATTTTTTAAATTTTTCCATTGGAGAACACATTGGTGTTATTTTGTAGTGACCGTATACAAGAGTGTCACATCCATTATCTAAAATATAGCGTTGGTCATCTCCGGGGGAAAGTGCAAGTTTATTCAGGGAGATACTGCGCAATTAATGTTACTCACTTCTTCTCATAGATATATTGGCGTAGTGTAAGATCCCCTGCCTTAAACATTTTTTATAATGGGCATGTTTAATTTTCTTTTTGAGAGCTGATTTTGACACACATTTACCTACTTTTTTCTCCTCAAGAATCTCCTTTTGAATGGAGTAAAACTTCGGTCTAAGTACCACAAACTCTCGAATACACTCTCCGTTCATCTCATCTTTCATTTTACCCAGAGCTTTTTTTATTCCACGCGCTGTATAAAAAATGGGTTTCTGGATAGTTTGAAGTGTCGAATTGGTCTATATTATCCATCATATCCATAAACACATTTTCTTTTTTCAGTTCGTAGCAGAGGGAGTCTGTGTCTGTGAATAAGAGCTATGTATTTTGTCAATATTTCCTTTTAACATAATTATAATGAAAGTTATACATGATAGGCTTGCTTATATCTAAGATTGCAAAGCCTGCATAGATAGGCTTATTTTTCTCATGTGAACCCCTACTAACTCTTCCGTGAAGATTGTATGAGCAATAAATGCTGGTGCAGCAATACGCTTTTTCAGACTTTTTCCATTATTTAGTAATTGAACATTTTCATGATGTCTTTGATTCTCCAGTGACTCCCCAAATATTGCATTGTTCATGAGTTTGAAAAAGTTTTTTCCAAATCCATTTACTGCATTTTTTCTTTGGGACGTATTAAAATCAATATATGGCTTCAACCAAGCGCTCTGATTTAAAGTTAGGACTCTGTGTATCTTTTGAAACTTCATACCCAAGGAAATATACAGTTTTAAATTACGGTAGTGTGCCACATAATTTTGTTTGCTTTTTAGGTTGGGCACTAAATTTTCGGTTTTCCCGCTGGTTGGAGAGTTCAGCCTGGATTGTATATACTTAGAGAATGGGGATAACATCTCAGGAGTAACTATGACTTTTTCAGGAGAAAGTGGATAGTCACTGTGCTCGTCGTTAATTTCTTCCGGATACTTTAGATATACTTCTAATATATAGCCCACAGGGCTATCATCAGCAACTTAAATTATATTGAGCTCCGCTATTTCAGTCTTGTTCAACCACTTAAATTTACTCCGAGGAAGGCAATCAGACATAACAGTCCCATATAAATTATTACAATCCCAGTATGTGATCTACTTCACCTCCTTTTCAAGGTTAAAATTCATGATATCAGGGTTGTTTGCTCCAGAATGTCTATTAGAAATCATAGATACCCCAGCATGCATCCCCTTTTCAATGATTTAATGCATTTCAATGTCAGTTAATAGCTCCAACTCAACCTTGATCATCTTTAAAAATGCTGCCCATCCTAGTCCAGGGCTTGTGCAAAAATGTAGACAGTCTAATTTATAGTACTCAAAAACATAAAGAGCAAAAGTATTCGAAGACGTCTGCTAAAAGTAGAACATCACTTAAAACATATAAATTTTGATAATCTTCCATTGTATTCATTTCAAAGTTTTCCCACACAGTTTTAGCATGAGCATAGTCACTTTTAATTTCAATTATTCAACATTGTCAATTTTTCAATTTTACCAATTAATTACTGCTTCAATTGTATAGTTACAGATTTAACATCTTAGTCTTGGATAATATGTAGATATAGTTTAGTCAAATTATATTATTTTATTTTGTTAAAAGTTCACTTGTTTATGTAGAGTGGTGACTCACATTTTAATGTGTTTTTTACTGTTTATGTCATATCCAATCTTATATGTTAATTGACTATATCCACTTGAACTTATCTGTGCTTAATATCTTTATCTATATAATAATTTACATTCAACTATAATATCATAATGTAACTGTAACGTTAATGTTAAATTGACAATATCCTCTTTAACTTATTTTCTCAGATATATTCTTTAAAATGTTTTTTTCCACACAAAAAAAATCATATTATCTATATCTTAAATAATTTTTTACATTGAATTCTACAAACATAGTGTATCTGCTTCCTTATTACCAATTTCATCATGTTTTTCAAAAATTTCACAATTATTGAAATAGTGGTGGGCGTTTGGATCTGTCTCTTTTCTAGAGTTAAATTAGTTTGTTAGTTGTGTGCTGATATAATTATTTGCTTCAGAAAGTTCACGTTAAATCTCTTTGATGAATAAACATCGTAAAAGAAGGGTGTTGAAAGAGGATGTGGGGTAGAAGAACGTCGCTTTGGGACAAGTGGTGTGGGCCTCGCCTGTTGGGTGCTAACTGACGCGCACCGCCAGCAAAGTTGGGAGGATGCACGACGGCTAAAAGTTTGTGGGTGGCGTCGTCCCCCCAACCCCCTCTTTACTTCAGCGAGACGTGTGACCTGGGAGAGTTGAAAGTTTGTGATACTCTGGCCCGCCGCGGGGTGTCTCGAAGGAGACGACCGGTGTGTGGTCTACTCTTTGTGGGAAAGTTTGGTGTCAACTCGTCTCTTTGCAAGAAGTTGTTCTTTCTGCGCCTTTCACTGTCTCTTGTGTTGCGTCTTTCTGTCGGGAGAGGGGAAACACTCTTACATCCATCTCCTCGGGGTGAAAAGACTTCAGAGGACAATGATTGAGGGGCGAGCGGAAGGCGGGCAAAGAACCGAGACGAGGAAATGTGGGCGCTGTGCAAACCCTGATCTTAGAAAGAGGAGGTGTGGGCTTTAAGTCCACTTTTCATATGAAGGGCCTTATTTTACAGTTAGAAAAGTCAATAGATCTAATTTCACATATTCGTACGTTAATTCGTGTCATATTAATCTAAAAATGTTTAGTGATATTATTTATTCTTATAAAATAACACCAGTAAAATGGTAATTTATCATTATTATTTTTATTATTATTAGCACCGCGTCTTATTACCCGTTCGGGCTATACGCACTTACGCTAATCTGTAATGGTAGGGTGATTGTGAGATGAAATGGAGGACCTACAGTTTAACGTAGGATCCGAACCAGGGTGGAGGCCTGGCATTACACACATTCACAAGCTGTGATTAATATACGTCTTGTCAGAGGTCAAGAAAGTGTTTGGCAATCAGATGAATCTGTGCTGGGACCGAGGATTTAACCCCGGACCCTCAGCACAGAAGTCTGATACCTTAACCCTTGACCGCCAGGTCACCCATAAAAATTATTATAAATTGCATCTTTATAATTACAAGTTTTTACGGTGCTCTTTATATTTCAAATTATTCTAATTTAATTAGTTGTTTTTTTTAGCTGTCTTTGCCAGTACTGGATATTGATTAGTTAATTTAATATATAATATGTATTTGATTTACAATATGAAACTTTAGTAAAATTTTGTTCGAAAGAAACTTTTAGAAAATAAGGACTTTTTTTTATTCAACATTGATAAAATTTTACTTTATTGTTAGTGTTATTTCATACATCTATACAAATTGGCATTTTCAAATCACTATTGACGTATGAATATATTTAAAAAAATTCATTAACTCTTAATGTCGAAAAAAACTATTTAAATATTATTTTTCTCCTCAGCTGACTCCGAGTTCGGACCCAGGACTCTCTTTCCTGCTGTACCCGCATTTAGGTGTTTAAAGACTTGCTCACCTCCTCCCGACTTTGATAAACGTTGCACGACGGGGATCATAGAAACAAGAGGAGAATAATTGAGGTGAAAAGATACTTCGACAGCAATATAGTGGGAGAATGAAGAGTAGAACGTTGAAACGAATCAGTAAGACTAAACAAACAAAATGTGTGTGGACTATAAAGAGACAAGCTGGGAAAGATATTAAACTAAACGTTTCAATAATCAAAGACATTCGGGGCTTACGGGAAATACACACCCTAAAAAATGTATAAGAAGCGAGGGGAAGTAAGCTAAACAAAAGGAGTCAGGTAAAAGACAAACTAAAGCGGGGAATATTTTTCGGTAGATAAAAATACAGCAAAAAGCTGAATTAAGATGGACAGTTTGAAACTGTAGGTAGTAAAAAGAAGTTTCTTCGCATCTTATCCGAATACTAAATGGGGTAGATTCGAATAAGGCATAATTTAAAGAAAATGTACCCTCATTTACGTGGAGAAATATTGATTAAAAAGTACACCAGTACATCCACCACCCGAGATTAAAACCATGTTCTGCCCGTCACTGTCAAACTATACAGGATGAAACTGGCGTCTTTATTCGCATGTTGGTGAAATTGAAAAATTAAATTTGTTCATTATGAATATACCAGATCGAAAGATTAGATTCCCAACCTCGCTGGTCATGAGTCAAATACGCTTACGCTTAGCTAACCCCGTCTGATCTATAGACATACGGTTTGATTATCTAATTATAGGTTTAGTACCGCGTCTTACTACACTCCTATGTACTAATTACGCACATGTTTTTAGGGAAAAAGAAGGTTATAATAGGATGAAGTTTGGCCGCATTTGTAAAAAAAAAAACACTCTCACTACACCCGACCGAGACTCGAACCTTGACTCCCCCGTCATCGGCAGTCTAGTGTACTGCGAGAGTAACACGTTAGACCACGCGGCCACCGAAGCAGGTTAAAAAATAAAATTGATCCTCGCAAACTTTGGGCCTTACGAGCACGTTGGTCTCAATGCCACTAAAAGGTATTTCCTTATACGTGCGCGTTTCAATATTGTCTTATCAACTTCACAGATGAAGTCAAAGTGACAAGACAGATTTTCGAGGCAGTTGTTTTTCTTAAAGTAACTTTTGAGCGGAAAAAAACATTTACAGGAACGGAACATAAAAATGGTGGTTTTAAATTATTTCGCGTTCATACCGTATTTGGAACCCGTTTTGACTATGTATTAATACATTAGTCGAATTGATATGTCCCATGGTATCTACTTTGGATAGATGTATAACTTAAATTTGACTTATATACAAATTGACAACAAAAAATTGTCGACCGTAGTTAAAACTAACAAGCGAGCGAGCGACTGAGCGACTGGTGGACAAACTGTCGGGCGCGTGATTAGCAAATATCTCTCGATAGTTGTTGGCGGGGAAGCAAAGGTTCGAATCTTGGCTCAGTGAATTGAGGGTGGTTTTTGACAACTGATTTATTGTTTTGGTTTTCCCATCCTTTCTCGACGCTAATGGTGATTCCTATTTGTAAAGTCCTAATTTGATTATAATATTAAAGTATTTTAACATATCGAGTTTACATATATATATAGTATATTTGTATAGTTTTACCATTTAAATTAGGCCTTTAGTAGCTATTGTGTTTAACCTATCAATAATAATTAAAAAAGTCAAATATCATGCCAAATTGATAAGTTTTCCTAGCACGTATTGGACCAACTTACAATAAAATAGCCAAGCGCCTGCAAACTAGACTGTTCCGGCTCGAGACGTCGCTCTAGTCTGGCAGTAACCAGTGAAGGAACACACACACATACATATATATATATATGTGTGTGTGTGTGTGTGTGTGTGTGTATCCTGCCAACGATTAACATTGACATTGCCCACTTTGGTGGCCGCATGTTCTAAGGCAGGGATGGCGAACTTATGGCATGCGACCACGATTTGAATGGCACGCTGACTTGAGAAAAATACACTAAATAAAACTTTCCCCATCGAGATAATATTTTTGGAAGTCAATAATATTTCGACAGCCGTGTCATTCAATTTAATGTCTCAATGAACTTTATTTAAAGTCAATGATTCGAAATCGTCTTGGCTCAGACCAAAGGGCGTCGCGTGTGCTGTTGAAGACAAATAAACTGAACATAAATATCTTGATTATCAAACTAATAAGTATATAAAAGATTGTGTAACATTTTTATTTTAACACAAACATAAATTTGCTGTATATTTAATTTTTTCACTAAAGTTTCTACTTTCAATGTTTTTATATTTAAATTTTTGAATTAAAATTTGTTTAAGAGACAAACTTTGACAGTTTAATCAATTTTCCGTCTTTAAAATTTATACATATTCATAATTTTATTTTAATTATTCATTACATTTCATAATATTTATCAAGTTTTGATTTTTAAATGATCATTCAAAAACCGTAAATAAGAGGTGGCACGCTAGATTAGTTCACAATTTTTATTTTCCTTAAGTGCAACACTGGTTTGAAAAGCTTATCCATTCCTGGTCTAAGGTGTTACTCTCGCAATAGACTCTACTGCCGATTACTGGGCGAGTGGGGTTTGAATCCCAGCTGGTTGTACTAAGGGTGTTTTTTCTTCTAAATGGCTTTCCATTCTCCAAACATATCAGCGTAATTAGTACGTATGCTTATAACCCAGACGGGTGGTAAGACGTGATGACCAAAAGCTACATTGACATTTTATTTTAGCAAGCAAAAATGCACATTCTCTCAACAGTTATAGAATTAACTAAACAATTTTTAATGTCACTTTTGATAAAAATATATCAATACCTTTGAAATTACACTAATAATAACGAAAATGTTATCAGTGTTGATCTCAAAAAATATGTTAAGCATTTTTGTGCAATAACTTTTTGAATAATACTGACATGGAAACTACTTGGTAGGACCTGTTATTATCAAAGTCTCATGTACCGTTCTTCGGGCTTAAAATTATTCGGTACCTGAAGCGTGTATTATTATTATTATTAATAATAATAATAATAATAATAAACTAGTGTTATATGTGATGACCATAGGACCCGAATGGTGCTAAACCACACCGCATCTTATTCTCTGAAATATTTATCCATGTGCATCTTTAAATTTGTTGAGTAGTCGACACTATTATTGTTTGCAGAAACTTAGTTCTTTGGTGTCGACTTTGGTGGTCTCTGGGTGAAGTGCTTGCCTCAGGACCCGATGTTTTTTAGTTATAACTCAACCGGGGTCGACGGATTTTTCTTGAGTGATAAAAATACATAACACAACTTCCTTCGGAGGGGAAGTAACGGCTTTTAGTCCCATTTCGACTGTGGCTTCTCAAAGAACTCTAGAAGGTATGTAAAAATACCTTTCCTGGCCAATTGATTGGCCCTTTCGCTCTCGCTCATAGAAATTCTCGTGTGATGATATAATCAGTCAGTTTAAAAAATGCACGTTTATTACCTCAAATAAATAAATATTTCATTAGTCCCTTAAAAAATTGTTTACTCAATTATTTATCTTTGCTTGTTTTCTGTTCTGTCTTAGTTGTTAATTTTATATAAATATATATTTAAGTCAAAGGGCTATTTAAATTATTTTTTGATTTGTACAACTAAACGAAATCTTTATAGGCCTACATAGTGAAATAAACAAATATTTCTTTTAATCTTCATTCATTCAAGTATTGTTTATTTTCTTCCCACTTCAATATCTATGTACGAGAAGCGGTCTTTTATGAAAGTTATATAATCTTTTATCAAGATTTTTTACTTTATGAGTTGGACTAATATTTAAAAAGCCTTATGCCAATTAAAATATTATAAAAAACTTTGTCAACAAACTCTTGTTCATTATTTTATTTTTGTCACGCAAGGGTGAGAGGTTGGTTTTATTGGATATAACCGCTCTGCTGATCCATCTTACTCGTAGGCACCTTATTTTCCCCCAGAAGTTGGTACCTCAATTTTTTTCTGTCGCTCTTTTCTATGTCATCGCTTCTTCCCCCCTCCCCGTCCTTCTCTTTTTCTTGCCCTTCTTGTCATCTTCTTGCCTCTAGTACTTCATAAACCTGAACCTTTCTTTCCGCTTTTCTTCAAGAACAATAATGTCTTCATTTCGCAAATTCCTCTCGCAACCATGATTCATTCTATTTTTTACTTTTATTTTCTTCCGAACTTAGTCTCTAAGCCTCTGTAATTTACTTGCTTCTTTCATTATTAATATCAACTTTCTTTAGCTGTCCCTAATAATGTAATATTTGTTTTGATTGTAAATGTAACTTCTTAAAGTAACGCCAAAGTTGTACAATATAAATAAACCTTTTTATGGAATATAAACTTTTCATTAATTTTCCCTGAAAAATATGAATGGTGCGTGTAATTTGACGAATTGCATTTATTTTTGCTCCAAACGAATATGTAATACATAACAAGAGGATTATTAATTCAAGGGGGAACAATCCTTTAATTCTATTTTTTTTTAGTCTTGCAACTTCGACAAACAAAATACCTCATATTTTATAGATTACGAATGTGCAGATAACTTTTCTAAAGTTTCTGTTGCCAAGAGATTTTTTGTAATGTATTCACGTTCGTGCTCATTATATACTTTTTAATTAATACAATCACCTTAAAGACTGTTACTAACGTATTTACCCTTCCTTCACCTCTGACAAGACGTCTTGTGAATGTGGGGAATGCCAGGCCTCCACCGTGGTTCGGATTCCACGTTAAATCGGATTCCACGTTAAACTGTAGGTCCTCCATTTCATCTCACAATCACCCTACCATAACACATTAGCGTAAGTGCGTACAACCTGGACGGGTAGTAAGACGATGTGCTAATAATAATAATAAAGTATTTAAGACTGACTCAAAACGGTAAGGATTAGGATGTTATTTTTTAGAAAGGCACCAGCTTAATTCTTAGGTGAATATGGTTATAAACTACACTGAAAATCATTTTTGAAAATATTCTATCTCACTTCGCCCGATTGGGATTAGAAAATTTACTTCGCATATGAGCAAGTAATATGTGGGCCTATCATCCAACACCGCGTGGCCACCGCTGCGGTTAGCTACCTTTTACCTCATTATTTTACTGCGTCACAAACATGTGATTGCTAAATATTTTCATTATATACTTAATATTTTAATTGTTTTCCAAATAAACGTTATGTCTGAAAAATATTATTCCAACAGTCTATTCATATGGGATCTTAGTTTGTTATTAAGGTTATAGTAAACTCCTAATCGCAGCTATCCCTGTTTTTTTATTATCACTTGAATAATTTATTCATTTTATACATATTTTTAATAAAACCAAAGTTTCTCAAAAGTGGCTGGTATCCGACCTTCGAATTCCGTTTAGGATCTTTACCATCGTCCATTCCGTTTACATGGTCTATCTCAAGTTTAAAAGTGAAAGCATTTTGTTATATAACTCATTTTAAAAGGAAAAAATATAACTTAAAATAAAGTGCAGTAAATAGTCAGCGGTTAAAGTTAGTGTCTTACCTTTTCTAGGTACCATTTTTAGTTGAGTAAACATAATCTAAATTCAAAGAAATATATCAGTCTCGTCTTGGTTATAGCAGCCTGGTTTTAAATAGAATTTTTGTGTAATGTTAAAATTAGTTGCGTTTAAAATTGCACGTTAAATATCCTTAACTAAAAGGGTATGCTGTTAAGGTTAAATAGAAACTTCACTGGATCCGTTAAAGCTCGGCCCAAGGTATGACATTTTTTAATCATATTTTTTTTGTTTATAACCACGACCCTGATAGCTTTCATGACCTACAACTTTCCGGGCTAAAATTTATATTTAATATCCCGATGGGCACACGGTTTCAATGTCTTTATAATTTAGTCTGGTTGGTCATGATGGGGAGGTTAAAGTTCAAATCCCTGCCGGGTGTACTGAAGTTTTTTCAACCCCCGCGTCTTGCTTCTTGTTCAGGTAATACACATATGATAATTACTCTAATGGGGTAGGGATGAGGAAGGAAGCGTTTTAGGGGTAATATGCCCGAACTTGCTCGGAAAGGAAGTGGGAAACCTATAAAGGAAAACCAGCACGAGTGACGCCTTAGACCATTTGGTCACTGAAGAGATTAGTTACTAACTTTATTTCAAGAACATTTTATCATGACTATGAATCACGGAATTTTAACAAGGTAGTTTCTTTTAAAATAGCACAATGCCAATATTAATTCATAATATTACTTTGTGTAAGAAATCAAACTAAAGTTAGCCCTATTTATTGAAGCACTGTTTTATTTATTTTATATAAAAAAAATTCGCTATAAAAACTGCAAAAATAAAACATACCTCGCGTTCCCTTTCACCTCACCTTAAGTTTTTACCACAATCCACTTTTGGCTGAGAATTTTTTTATTATCACCGTGCGAAATTTTGTGAAATATTTCTAACTTCTTATCCAGGATAACATATTTTCGAGGAGATGAGTTTTAAATCAGGCAGGCCCTGAACAGATTAAATTACATTCCTCCGAGATCATCTTCTTCTTGAAGTTTCCTTTTGCGCCTCCTGACCTTATTTCCACCTACCTCCCTTCTTCCTTTACTTTGAAACACCCAAGTAATCCCCCATTTTAATAAGATTGAATAAAGTCGGACTTGGAATGACCAATATATTTGTTAATCGAGCTATGAACACAAGTCACAACCGAAAAGTACTCAAATCAACTTTTTTTTAAACTCTTATGCCGATGTGCCACATATAGTGAAACAAAAACGTAAGTTTTTATTTTTATTTTTATTTTTAACAATCACTTGAATTGGAATGTATATTAATAAAATGAAAAATTTGTCTGTCCGTCATGGTCGTTGCGCGATTTCTACCACACGCAGAGGTCTGAGATTTAAAAATTAGCAGCCCCTGTACACAAACATGTGCATCTCGAGAATGTTGACTAGTTATTTTTAAATTAATTAGAAACTAGAAAAGTCAAGAAATATTAACGCTACGAGATAAATGTAGTACTACATTTCATACAGTTGTTCATTACATGTTATGGTTAGCCCCTGTGCACGAACATGTGCACCTGGAAGTAAGAATTTTAAAATTTGTATTAGATTTATATTTTACCCTTTTTTTCCTTTTTACACTAATACTCTTTTTATTTGCATCTTTGCTTTTTATCGCCTTTATACCCTTTTTACATTTTCTCCCTTTTTACACTTTTATCTCTTTTACCCCTTTTAACATGTTTATCATATTTATTTGTATTATACTTACTTTTTACACTTTTTTATTTCCCCCATTTTTCCCTTCTAGATCTTTCTAGCCTTTTTAAAAAACTACATTGATTAAATTTATTTTTTACGATTTTTGCCACACTTCACTTTTTACACCTTTTAATATTAATAATAATATTAATACTTTGCACCGCGTCTTACTACTCGTTCGGGTTGTACGCTTAAGTATTAATTACGCTAATAGGTTAGGAATTGGGAAGGTCGAATATAGAGGAAGTGAACTCGCATTTGCCTGGTGGGAAAGTGGAAAAACTTTTAAGAAAAAACAATCCCAGTTCACCCTAGTGAGATTTGAACTTCGCACTCCCCGTCCTTGGAACTTTATCTCAGTACGAAACCAGCGCGTTATCTAACTACGCTACCGAGGCGGTTTTTACAGCTTTTAACCCTAAAATATTTTATCTGGGCAAAGACGAGTACTGCATGCTAATATACCAGAGAGATCAATAAGTTTGAGAGACACTACCAAAGCGATTCCGTGGAAAGTAATTTTTTTAATGTGCAACATTCTGCAGTTTTTAAACTGTTGATAAAAAATTCCTCGAATCTCTCAACACCTTGTTTTCAATAGGGCGCTGAAATTCCATGTGGTAAAAACTTTAATTACCTAAAATTATATAAATGATTCATGCCAGTAACGTTTAGACATATCCTGAACAATTTATATGCGCTTTAAATTTTTGTTGTAAGATGTTAAATGGAGGGGGAGGAAAACTTAAACACGCTGATCGTTTATTCCGCTATATGAGGCTTAAATATCTGGAAAAATATATATTTTTATATTTCATGGTTGAGGGACAATGATAAAGATTTTTTCTACACTGGTAAAGAAAGCTAAGAAATGTCCACCCGCACCCCTCCCCCCACTCCTCCCACTGCCCCTTCCCTTTGTTCTCATCTTATTACAGGTCTGGAGAACCATCTTGGCCTATTCTAAAGAGTGAGTTAAGGTGGGATGGGAGGCGACAACTTTTTTAAACAAAATATATCAATTATTTCCTTTGTATAGGCGCTTAGCCCAATTTTATTTCATGTCAAGAGTTTTTAACATTTGTCATGATCATCGCAGAATTGATCAGTTTTAATAATAGAGAAAGTTCTTGTTGAATTCCGCTATGATTATGACAAACATTCAAGGACTGTTAAGATTAATTTATGTAGACAATTAAACCTATTTATTTACTGAAGAAATATTGTACTGATTTTATTCCAACTTTTTTTATTATATAAACTGTAAACATACTTACTTTAACACCTGCTTCGGTGGGCGCATGGTCTAAGGTGTCACTCACATTATATTTGACAGGGAGATAGGGGTTCGAATTCCTGTTGGCTGTACTGAAGTTGTCTTTTCCCTAAATTAATTTCCATTATCCCTCCATGAAAACGCGGGTACACTTTCTCTAAATCTAATCTTTCTCATACTTAAACACGTAATATATTAAGTACATATGCGTATAACCTTAACAGGTAGTGAGAAGCGTTGCTAAAATAAACTTACCCTAACTCGCGTTCTATGTGATGCCTCCTTAATGAATGTAATTATTTATGATAGCTTGGGTGAGAAGAGCCTTAAGAGACTACCGCCTATCAAACTTACGATTTAACACTGTTTTTTACCCTAAAATACAAATTGGTGGTCACTCAAATAAAGATTCTGGGTCATCTCATCTGGTTTAAAAGGTCGGGTCTAATGTCAAAGTAAAATTCTCTCTTCTTTTACCCTAATGTGGGTAAATTCCTTCTAAATTCTACCTTCCTCGTGTGTTTAAATATTCAGATAGTCCGGACGGTTATTAAGATCAATGCATACAGAAAATGTAGAAACAAAGCGTGTTGGTTAAGGGCAGCATGGGGATAAAAAAAACAGTACAACTATACAAAGGTAACAAAGTGATAAAGAGTAAGGGGTAAATGATAGCACAGAAAAAGGTTAGAAACCCACTCGGCTAACACGTAGCCTAGTAAGCCTCTCCGTGCAATCACAGTGGAGTACTCAACTACACGTCTGCGGCGGGTAGAGTGACGAGGGGTGGGGGTATGGGGTGGCGTTACTGTGTGCCCGATGACCCCTATACGTGACCGCGCCTTTAAAAGAGGTCAAGAGCGCTCCCTTGAATACAGATTGACGCCAGTCACCCGCGCCCATCCATCACCTCGTTCGTACATACACCGTCGCGCGCTTTAGAGGACTGCTGGACCAAACTGCGCACGTTTTTACCTCCCACCCCCGCAATGAAATATCAATGTGTCGGCTCGGTCCTTGTGCCGGACGTTTTATTGCGTCGCCGTCACCCTCCCTTACTCTCTTGTCATCGTCATTTGTCGCATTGTCACGATCGCCCCTCCTCCTCTCAGAGCTCTCCCCTCCACCCCGATCCCTCTCTCGAGAACCGGCCCATGAAGGAGGACTCAATTTGTCAATGTCGATTGATTTGTCAGGGAGGACGACTTTGTTAAGCTTAACTACTGCCGTGTATGTCAAGGAGGAGGGAGGGGGGGGGGTTCCTACATGACGTGTAGCAAGCGTGTGTTGGCGTGGGCATGACATAATTACGGTGCAAATAAAAGGGTGGGCCTAGAAAATTAAAATTCCTCTGTGACTTTTAAAAAATACGCATTTTTATTTTATATCACGATGATTTATCTATATCTACTTTGAAATTTGTCATTGCCGGCAGTGTTTGTTGTGGCGATAAAAGTTGCTAAATTAACAAATTTGTTTAGCACCGTACCTTACCACTTATTAACTTTATACGCATATGTACTAATTACGCTAATGCGTTAGGGATGAGGAAGGTGCAATTTATAGGAAGTGTATCCGCATTTTCGCGAAGGGAAAGTGGTAAGTCATTTAGGAAAAATCCCCCTCACCAGACCCGAACGGGACTACAACCCCATTCTTTCTTTCATCAGCAGTCTAGTTTATTGATAGAATCGTGCCTTAAACCATGTGACCACTAAAGAAGGTCATAAACGCTTTTGTTAGGTTACTTTGAAAAGCTAGCATTTTTTTGTGTGGTCCGGCTCATCCTCTTTGTTGAAAATCAAGTAGTAATAAAAGCACTTTCACTTTACCTTTTTTCGATGGACACGTGGTTTAAATGTCACTCTAATTTACGAGTAGTTTAGTTTGAGGTGTAAATCCCGTCTGGCTGTATAGTAGATTTTTTACTAAATGGTTTTCGCACTCCCTGATCTCCCCGAACCCTCATCCACCGACGTAAATAATTAACTACAATGTTTAGTTTTAATTTGATTTGTCTAAGGTGTCACTCTCGTATTAGACTGGCCTGCTGATGACGGGGATATCGGGGTTCAAATCCTGGGTGGTTCTACATAGGACGGTTTTTACATAAATGGTTTCCCACTCTCCTCCCACGCAAGTGCGAGTAGATTATCTCCAAAATGCTTCCTTACTCATCCCTGCCCCGTTGGAGTCATTATATAGGCGTATAACCAGAACCAGTAGTGATAATATATATATATATATATATATATATGAGTTTTAATGAAATTTCTGAGTCGAAATTCTCAAAGTTTTTTTTTATAAACCAGGTTAATAATAGTTTATATGTGGTTAAAGCCGATGCAGCCTCTGTAAGAATCTCTCACGGGGGTAGTTATTTGTGGGAGCGAACGAGAGTGGCCTGCCCTCCTGATTCCACTATCGCTGACTTATCATGATTGATGAACTTCCTAATTGAGAAGTGAAGTGGTCGGAAAAGGGATGGTTCTCAATGAGGACTACCATCGCTGGAGCTGAGATCGACTTACACTCTGGGCAAATAGAGTGCTTTCTTTTACTTAGCGCCACTGCTCCAGAGTTTTATAGAGGGAGACCGCTCCTGAGCTTTATAGAGGGAGACCGCTCCTGAGCTTTATAGAGAGAGACCGCTCCTGAGCATTATAGAGGGAGACCGCTCCTGAGCATTATAGAGAGAGACCGCTCCTGAGCATTATAGAGGGAGACCGCTCCTGAGCTTTATAGAGAGAGACCGCTCCTGAGCCTTATAGAGGTAGACCGCTAGTGAGCCTTATAGAGGGAGGCCGCTAGTGAGCCTTATAGAGGGTGCCAGCTAGTGAGCCTTATAGAAAGACCGCTACTGAGATTTATATAGATAGAAACCGCTCCTGAGCTTTATAAAAAAAGACCTATGCTGAACTGTGTAGAGAGACAGCTAGTGACCATTATCGATAAGAGTGATTCAAAGAAACATAACATAATTCAACATATGTCTTACCTAGAGAAGCAAGCTTAGGCCTATTTATATTGTTTTTTGAAAATAAAAAACCAATATAAATAGGCCTAAGCTTGCTTCTCTATGTAAGTAATAATTAAAACATACATTTTCTATGACTATTAAAGTTGTTGTGACAGCACATTATTACGATAAACATTTAATATAAACTCTCTATTTAAGATATCACAATATTGGCTAATTTATATTCAAGATGACGGGGAGATCGTCGCTTGAATACCGGTTGGGTCTACTGAGAGGGGTTTTTCCTAAATATTTTCCAACTCTTCTTCCATGCAAATACGGGTAAATTACCTCTAAAATGCTTCATTCCTCATCCCCACCCCGTTAGAGTTACTATCATACATGCGTAAAACCTGACCCGGTAGTAATACACCGTGGAAAAATAAAAAATATCTGTTCAAAAAATATAATTAAAAAACATACAGATCAAATATCTTTTCATAGTAGTTAAAAATATAATTAAATACATATGTGGCTTTGAGTCTACACTTAAAGTATGTAAATTTTTAACGACATATAAATCTGAATACAATTTTGAGCTCTTGCTTTTCAACAAACTGCAATCCCCGTTTCTTTCTTGTGGTCTCATTACTTTTGGAAATGTTTGCAACGAAGTGGACCCTAGTGTGAAACAAAAGATATATCCTTATGGCAGCATCTCCAGTGGGACGCCTCGTAGCGTCGGATCTTCTGGAACCACCTCCCCCCGCAACCCCTCCGCTCCGGACAGTGTTATTCTTAGGCCAGGCGCTTGATAGAAAAGAGCGTTAGGCGGGGGCGGGAGGGAGGGTTATATGATGACGCTCTCGGAAGGGTCCCTCCCACCACTCCCCTCCCTTTTGCTCTTCGTGATTACCATTGCAAATTGCGGGCTATGGTCCGAGGGGGTGGTAAGGAGTGCTATTGAATGTAGCAGCTAGGGATTCTCGTGATATCCTTCCTAGATATAGAGGAACTGGCCAACTGTTCTGGCTTGGTTACTGCCGGTCGCGTCATCGCAGGCCTTACAGCATACTCGGCTATCATCGTGGGAATAAAATACTTTTTTTTTACACGTTGTTGAGTTTTCTGCTGTCAGAGGGGAAAAAAATAAGGGGCAATTATCATTCGTATTTTCATTTTAAAAATGACCTTTCTCACTTTATCTATTCATGTATATGATCTTTTTTTTATTTCTACTAATATATTCGTGAGGACATTTACTTATTCGTTCCTTTGAACTGATTAAAATGGTGTTTTTATATATTTTTGTTTTAATAAATAAACAACATGTTACCTTTATCTGTGGCTGCAAGGTCTAGGATGTCACACCCACAATGGACTAAACTGCGGGTGACAGGGAGATCGGTGTTTGAATCCTGGTCGGGTGTACTGAGGTTGATTTTCCTAAATAATTTTTCACTCTCACTCTACGCTAAGAGGGTACATTTCCTTTAAATTCAACTTTCCTCATCCCTAATACACTATTGTAATTAGTGCATATGCATTTTACCTGAACAGGTAGTAAGACCTGGTGATAAAAACTCCCACCATGGGATATATTTTTTTTAAGGGATAGAGGTTGGGAGGGTAACTTGTATGAAGCGCACCTGCATTCGTGTGTAGAGAGATTAGTAAAAATTCCTATGATCGATCACGTTTAGAACCCAGACCCGTCAACGGTGATCATTGTTAACAACAGCAAACCATGTTGTTCACCTGGACTTCCTATTCTTTGCCATTTTGTTTCATTTTACCATGACCGCCTCTGTGGTCTAGTGGTCAGAGCTCCTGGCTACAAATCCAGAGGTCCTGGGTTAAATCCCCGGTGCTTCCACATTTTCTCATAAGCAGTGGGTCTGGAACGGAGTCAACTCAGCCTTGTGAGGGTAATTGAGGAGCTGCTTAGCAGAAAAATTAGTGGCTCCGGTCTAGAGAACTGAATTTAACGGTTGAAAAGTTCGTATATGGTGACCAAATGACACCCTATATTCCCAAAAGTTGGCGCTATCTTCGCCCAGAAGATGGCCTCTCGGTCATTACGGATTGATTGTGTGCTGACACCATGAAGGTTTTTTTTTTCCTTAACACACCTGGTCTGCTTCATTTCATGTGAATTTGATATATGACGTGTTCAACAAACATCTTCAAGCTCATTTCAAATATACCTGTACAGTTGGCAGCATCTGAGCTATTGAAGACACGGCGTGGTTGTGTTTCTGATGGATCCAAGTACAGTTTAGTTTTCACACATATACATATACACATTAGCTTTTACCCGTCACGGCTTTGCCCGCAATAATTGATCATATCTTTTAATTTTTAACTAAACTTATTTAAAAAATCAATAATTGATAACTTAAATAATATATATTTCTTTTACTACAAAATATTATATATGATATTATATAATTTATCTTGTATACGAAAAGTTTTAACATTAGTATTGTAAAATTTATGTATACGAAAAGTTTAAACATTAGCATTGTAAAATTAATGTAAAAATCAAAGGTTGGGAATAGTCTTATATGTTATTTCAGGACACACTCTACCAACGTACAAAGTTTCATTCAAATCCGTTCAGCAGTTTTGGCGTGATTGAGCAACAAACATCCAAATACACAAACTTTCGCATTTATAATATTATTAAGATGTATGTAATTACGTTTTCATACGCTGGCTGTAAAAATATACGGTTGTATTGTGTAAAAGGGCCTTTCTATGAACATTGAATCTTACACGTCTGCCTTAACTCATTGGCTTTATTTTAATCCTGGCCACGTGGCAATGCTGAATAGCTAAAAGTGATAGAGCATTGGTGCTCTTATCCAATGCTATAGAGTTCTATTTTTGTGTCCAGATTACATTTTTCAACATACGATTGAATTACGATTTTGAATGGCATCGGTTTCATACAACTTATTTTTTATAAATTCACTTTTACTTTTGCTTATCTCTTTTGATCATTGCGAATTATTAACATTTTTCTATACTTTCTAATTTTACCTTTAAAGTAGATATTACCTCGTATTTACGCTGCAGCTTCAGTATTTTTTATACAAGTTTTTTTCGTATCGATTGCTTGTGAAAGCATTGTTCAGATCTCATCATCTTATTTTATGCATGGATGATTTAAAGCTACTGCGATAAAAGCTTTTTTTTTTATTATCTGAATAGGTCAAACAGACGAAAAAGATGTTATTTATCTTCTTTAAAAATATGGTTTTATCTGATGTAGGATACATATCGTTCCCTGTTTGCTATTTGATTAATCTCTTTAACTTTTGAACACATTAAAATGTATTTATACATCCATTTATTATAATTATTTGACATGTTTCTTATTCAAAAGCTTTACTTTGCTCTACCAAATGTCAAATGTTTCACTTTGTATGTCCTCTTTTTAAGACATGCAGTAACATATAAACCCAGTAAGACTTTTTTTAAATGTGAAACTATCTGGATTTTATGACCAGTGATGGTGCCAAGAATTTTAAAAAAATCAGCCTGGTGATTGGATAATATATAAGATTAAATTGCTATCTTATTTATTAAGTTTAAAAAGGTGTCTCGCCTTGCATATAGGCTTAATGGATATTCACAGCACTAGTTTCACGAGTTTTCTCATGGATGACAATAAAACACCGTCTTTTTACTTTGAATCCAGTTTATCCTCATTGTATCACGTGCTTTTAATTATATTATGTCATTTAACTTTGTTTGATTTGACTTGAATACAGATTTTTATAGCTTGATTATTTTATGAAAATATCAAAATGGAATTTCAAATGTACGTATAAGCTTCATAGAAAAATATTCTCACTATTAGAGTAGAGTACGTTTTCACGCTAAAGTAAAGTCATTGGACAAAAAGAATTAAACACTTTTGTTGTTTTCTGCTGAATCTCTAACGTTCTATATCAGTTCTTTGCAGTAGGTTGAATTCAAGTTTTAGTTCTCTCTCACTAATGTTTTCTCTCATATGTGTTGAGTTAATTACCCCAATTGTAACTCTATATTACATTAGAGATCGTGTTCTTTATGTTGCTCGTCTCATTTGATGCGTTGAGACTTAGGGGAAGGAGGGGTAAAACCGGGTACCGGGGTGGAAGCGGGTGGCCTTGAATTTGTGCCTGGGGTGTGGGGGAATCTAACGGGAGTGATAGGAATGTCTTCTGTATGCCCGTGTCAGTCACAAAGAGAAGGTTTGTGAAGATAGGACAAGTTTTGTTCAAGTTACAGTATATTCGTGTTTTTTGTTTAGTTTCATCTTATTTTATGGTTTTTACTTTACACCTACAAACAGAGAAGACATCATTTTTGGCATTTCATGGGGGGTACAATAGAAAGATACTTCTCTTAGCTTTACCCAGATATTATTATTTTCAATTTTGGGTTAGAATTTTCCTGTTGTGAGAGTTTAAAACCAAATTAAGCACTTGGGGCAGAACCGGCGGGGTAAAATCGGGTACCCGGTTTTACCCCACCAGTTCTGCCGGGTACCCGGTTTCACCCCGTGATTATTTGTTACTTTGGTCATTAATGTAATGTTATAAGCTAACTTGTTCAAATAAACAGGAACGTTACTGAAGTTAAAGAAATGTTCGTTGCGATAGTTATTTTATACGAAATAATTTATTTTTGATGTTTTGGTGTAACGTGATAGATTTGTTATGATTAATAATTATTGCAAGCATACAGTGTTTTATTTAATTATTTTTATTTCGTTTGTTTCAATTGGTGAAGCTTACAACTATATTATGTATATTATATAAGTTATAATTGTAATGAACAATACTACAATTTAAACTATTTTCAGGCTATGTACTCAACATGCCACGAACATTTATTTGTATAAGTAATCGCCAAAATTGGTCCGAGGAGAATATGGCGAAAGCAAGTGATGAAGTTATTCAAGGAAATATGAGCTATAAGAAGGTATCTTTTGATTATGATTTACCTCAGTCGACTCTTGAAGATCGTGTAAAAAAAGCCAAAATTGAAGCTTCAGTAGAAGTAGCAGCTATAAAAGGTTATGCCGACAAGTTTTTAATATAATTTATATAAATTATAGTATTTACTTTATTGTACTCCTAGCTTACTAATGTTAAAATATTTGGTTTTAGGGATGGGAAACTTCAAATGTGTGTTCACCGAGAACCAAGAAAGGGAACTTGTACAGCATATAAAGTTCATGGAGATCCGCTTGTTTGGTCTCACAACGAAAGATGTAAGGCGTCTTGCTTACGAGTTAGCTGAGAAAAACGGACTCAAACATAATTTCAACCTCGAGGAGAAACTTGCAGGACCTGATTGGCTAAGTTGTTTTATGAAACGTCATCCTGATCTGTCACTCAGAAAACCGGAAGCAACTTCAGCTGCATGGGCAATGGGGTTTAATAAAACCGCTGTTTCAAAATTTTATGAAATTCTGGCCAGCTGTTTTGAAACCTTCAAATTCCAACCAGGACGTATCTATAACGTTGATTAAACGGGAATAACATCTGTGCCTAAAACACAGTCTAAAGTTTTGGCCCAGAAAGGCAGCAGGCAGGTTGGTGCTCTGACGTCAACAGAGCGAGGACAATTGGTAACGACGGAGCTTTGTTTCTCGGCAGCCGGACATTATGTTCCACCATTATTGATATTCCCAAGAATAAGAATGAAGGAAGAACTTATTGAAGGTGCACCGCCAAGGACAATTGCTATATGCCACCCTAGTGGCTGGTTGGATGCAAGCAGACATATTTTTAGAATGGATGCAGCCCTTTATCAGTAACGCAAAACCTTCGAAAGAAGAACCAGTTCTTCTGTTGCTTGATGGACATGCAACACACGTCAAAAACTTGGCAGTTATTGACATTGCTCGTGACAATGGGATCATAATACTTTGCTTTCCGCCACATTGTACCCACAATCTTCAGCCGTTAGACGTAAGCTTCATGGCTCCTATAAGCACTTTTTATGGACAGGAAGTGAAGACATGGCTCCGTAACCATCCAGGGAGAGTGGTAACACAATATCAGATCGCCAAATTGTTTGGGTTGGCTTACATACGAGCAGCAACCATGCAAAATGTTATTTCCGGGTTTCAGAAGACCGGGATTTATCCACTAAATCCAAATACGTTCGGAGAAGAAGTATATGCTCCAAAAGACACAACAGAAAGAACTTCTGAAAAAGAGAGTGTAAATCCTGAAACAGATTGTGAGTCTCAACCTGGACCACCTTGTGAGCCTCAACCTGGACCTTCTTGTGAGCCTCAGCCTGGACAATTTTGTGAGCCTCAACCTTGACAATCAGGTCTTGCAGTAACACTAAAGAAAGTTTCGTATAACTTTAGCGTTTCACCTCAAGATGTAATTCCAATTCCACACTGTGAAAGATCTTTTTCAAACAGAAGAAGAGGCAAAACAGCCATCATTACAAGCTCCCCATACAGGAATGAACTGAGGTAAATGCAGAGAGGCCCTGCAAATAAACAAGTAAAAAGAAAATTGTTGACAAAACCCCGCAATCTGAAGCAAGAACAAAGTCGACATTCTAGTTGTTCCGATGAGGATAAAAATGAAACACCCTGTCTTCTCTGTAAAGAACCTTATTCTTCTACCAACAAGACAGATGAATGGGTTAGGTGTCTAAAATGTCAAAAATGGGCGCTTGAAAGCTGTACCGGATGGGATAAAAATGAGCTAGACGAATTTGTATGTGTCCCATGCCTAAGAAGCAAAAAATGATAAGACCCGGTTTTACCCCATGGCGTATCCGGTTATACCCCATAGCTGGGGCAGAACCGTTTTTTTCCATTGTTCTATATTTGTGGAGGTAGATAAATAATTTTCCTGAACACAGACATTTGTATAGTCAAATATTGTAATAAATACTATTGTCCTTCTCTGTACAAAGTTTCAGATTAAAATATTAATTTATCTATTTTTTATGAATTTTTCCCCTTAGCGTCCCGGTATTACCCCTACCTCCCCTACACTACGCTATTTTAGAGCAGGCAGGAGCGTCAGCTTCGAGAGGCTAGGTCAAGTGGCTTCGTGTCAGCTCGGTGTCACATTACTGGCACACTGCCACATGAGAATATTCTCTCTGTGTCTCTCTCTCCCTCCAAGTGCAGTATAAACTATACACGTCTCGTATTCATAG
This sequence comes from Timema californicum, assembly GCA_902141385.1. Lineage (NCBI taxonomy): Eukaryota > Metazoa > Arthropoda > Insecta > Phasmatodea > Timematidae > Timema > Timema californicum. Next base: position 34,213 of record CABFOW010003683.1, on the reverse strand, counting down.
ACGGGTTCTTCCTGATAAACAAAGTAATTACTTAGTTATTTAATCCAAACTATTAATGAATCAATATGAAGTCCAAGTTTGTCTTATTTGAATTTCAAAAAACAACATAGGTTCACTGTACCTCATTCTTCGGAAAGAATCGATATTAAACCACCCGCCTATGTGGCCGCATGGTGTGAGGTGTCACTCTCGTAAAATACTATGACTGGGAGGATGGGCTTTGAATCCCGATCAAGTGTATTGAGGGTGCATATTCCAAAATAGTTTTTACACTTTTCCTGCACGCAAATGTGGGTGTAGTTCTTCTAAATCGAACCTTTCTTATGCTTATAATATTAGCGTAATTAGTAAGGGAGACTGGGACTAATTTCAACGGGTGCACGTTGAAACAATTATTTTTCTAGAAAAGTATATTCAAATAAAGCGTGCCACCACGACAATAAGCTCAACAGAACATAGTAGGTCCAACGAAAAAAGTGGGGACACAGGTGTATCTTTTATTCGTAGTTTACAGTTGATTATATGTTTTTTTGTATGCTGAGTAAGTGTTCTTCTAATATTTGTTTTTTTATATAATCGAGACTTTTATCATCAGAGAACACATTCTTTTGGTATTTGTTTGACACTAGTGTTTATCTGTACAAAATAAATAATGAAGCAATTTTATAATTAAATGACACTGTTATGGGGCTAGTTGAAACGATTGTCGCACCTTATCCCGCAAACGTGAGAATAATTGGACATTATTTATATACATAAAATAAAATGAAATAAAATAAATAAGAATAATAACAACTTACTGATACACAGAATTAGAAATACCTAATTGCAATCACATATGAGTACAAAAAAATAAACCCCAAGTATAAATAAATAAAGCAACAATGCTTTCGTCCTTTATAATAATGTATTTTTGTCATGTGTTTCATCAAAGCCATACACCATATTATAATGTTTTCAAACACACGAACGTTCCTGAATACGATGTCTCCAAAATGTGTGTTTGGTTATTTCTAGTATTTGGATTGAAAATTTGTCTGTTTGATATAATTTTAATAAAACACGCTAAATACACGTTCTGAAACAGGGCCTTACCACATATTCACTAGGAAGGGTTTTAGTATTTTGTTGTAGGGGCTATGCATTTTCTAAGACACCATTAAGCCAATAGGTTTTAACTTATTGAAGTACATCTGGTTCGAATCTGATTCGGACTTTCGCCAAATTATTGTATATTTCACAGCGTATACGATAAATTTCAAATTTTCCTGATAAATAGATCTAGTTTATATTCTTCGGACGACTTTAGAGGTCCTTCCGAAAGACCGCCATTGACCAATCCTTGTGTTGTGGATTTGTTTAGTCGACCAATCTCGAACTCTTGAATCATGAGGAGCTGGAAACTATATTCCATTCACGGTAGGAATTACTCTCTGAAAGGTCTTTTTTCCTACCAATATCCTACTATATAGTAGATTTATGGTAGGGAAAAGGGCCTTTCAGAAGTCAATTCCTACGGTCAATGGAATATAGTCTCCTTCTTATTCGTTAAATACGGCATTATGTTTTACAGTCAGCGTCTGAAGATAATGTTCTCATCAATGAACACGGGCTCAACAGCACACCAGACCATTTATCTTTCCACTCCCTTGCACTCAAGAGAGGTTTCAATTCGCTGTGGTTTATCTTTTCCCCAGCTGCGACTGTTTTACCAGTTGGTATCGCCTTGGTGTTTTGTTAGCTTTGCCGCATAGTAATAAAACACGTTTATATGCAGGCAAGGACGTTTGTAAGGAATTTATAGAAATTAATTAAATACACATATATTAGTAAAGCAGAATGAAAAATCTCGTCTCAAGATGGCATGCATTAATATTATATATGAAATAGTAAAAAAAAAAACACATGGGAAAAATAAAACATGTTAAAAATAATTCTCTACCTTGATTTTGGTTTGAAGAACAGTTTAGAAAATTCAAATATATTTCTTAGCAGTCAACATTAATAACATTTTACCATATTATTCGTTTTATCTTATAGGTAGTCTATTTATAGTATCAGTCAAAAGTGAACTCTACAGAAAACATGACTTGGTATACGAATATATACAAATTATTCTAGTAATTCTAGTAACTACCAACTACTGTTGTTCCTACCGAAATCAAGGTATACCTTACTCATCCCTTCCCTAGTTGATAAATATAGCCTAAACAATCAAAAACAAATATTGTAGAGTCAGATTCGGATAAGTGCACTGGCACTAAAGCGTAAAATAAACAGTATAACGACTTGTTTCGGTGGTCGAATGGTCTAAGCCATCCCTCTTTCAATGGGCTCGACTAACCACGACGGGGATATCAAGGCTAGAATCTTAATCGAGTGTAATGAAGTTTGTTTCTCCCCC
>CABFOW010003683.1:0-31791 GCA_902141385.1 Timema californicum | reverse complement strand
CCCCTCCTAAATAGTTTTTCCCTCTCTGACCCCACACGCAAATGTAGGACATTTCCTTTGAATTCAATCCTACTCCTCTCTATCCCATTAGTGCAATGTACTTATCGCCCGAACGAGTATTAAAACGTGGTAATGATGCTGATGCTGATGATAAAGTAATGGCGTCAACACCAACCTTTGAAAACAGTGTAACACTACTTTGGCAAAACCTAAAAACCTCACTTCAGTACAGTCTTTTGGAATTTAAACACGACCTCCCGAGCTAGTCACGCACACCAATCATTCCATTAAACTCTGCATGCCATTTTAATAATAATGTATTTGTTTTATAATTTCTCATAAAGTATTATAATGAAGATCGGTTTGTGAGCATAGTCATAAGCCGTAACAGAATCAATAAAAAATAGATTTATTTTCATTATAAATTAGTTTTTGACGCACGAATATACCATTTTAATTACTATAGTGTTCTATTTTGAAGTTTATCGTGGTTTATCTGACTCTGTTAACAAAGTTTGAATATCTTTTGAAGATCAAATCATGATCATAAAATACGTACTCGAAGCTGGGGCTTACCGAGCCAAGGCTTACGTTGTATCTGACTGTTTTTGACTTGGGGTTTGAATCCCGCCGGGATACTTAGGGTGTGGCTTTACGCTTGTGAGTTTGCTCGCGTGTACCGCATTCAATATTAACGTTTAGTTTATTTACTTAAAATTGCTATTACAGGTGGGCGCCTGGCTGGAGATGTCATTCTCGTCTTGTTTTTGTTTTGTTTTTTGTGATGGGAAGTTTGTCTTTCAAATACCTTCCCGGTTACCTGAAGATTTTTTTACCGCTGGATTGCTAATATTCTTCAATAGAGATATGGTTATAGTTAATTTAAAAAAAATCTCACCCTTCTACTAATATAAATATATGGATATCCCGGATAGGTAGCAAGACGCGGAGCATTGATACATACATAATTGTCCTCCTATCTTCCTCATTGATCAAATTGTAAATCAGACTCCTTGGATTAGTTGGTAACGTGTCTCTCTACTGATATAAAAGTCCTGGGTTCGATCACAGGCATGGCAGAAAAATAAATCCGTGGGTAAAAGTGGGTTTCCCCTTTCACTGTGATGAATTAACGTTTGGGGGACTGTATGTTGTGTTTATTCTAGATTTAAGTTAGCTTTTAAGTATTTTGCGGATATAATCAGTCGGGTCAGAAAGTTCATGTTGAGAATCTCAATTTTTTTAAACGTTAAATGTTTAGCCCTTATGTTACATTGCTATCCTTTGTGTTAAATTGTTATCCCTTGTATTAAATGGTTAGCCCTTGTGTTAAATTGCCAGACCTTGTGTTAAATTGTTATCCTCTGTGTTAAATTTTAAGACCTTATGTAGATCTATCAATAGCCTTTTGGTTGATTAATTAAAAATTATTTTATTGATTCGTTAATGCGCCTTGTGTTAACCCTGTGTTAACTCGTTAAAAGCCCTTGTGTTAAATAAGAACAGTAATTAAATAAACTAGTTGTGTGGAGGGGAAGCGAAATAATCATTAAAATACTCTTGTGAAAATGTAATTAAAATAATTTTTAATACAACTTTAATAAAAATGAGGATGTGTATTTTGATAGGAAAGTGGGGGATATATATATAAATCATTTATCTCTTTATTAACTTTAAGTCCATTGACGTCATAAAAATACATACAATATGTGATAAATGAATGGTGGACAAGCTCAGATTCAAAATGAATACAACCAATATTTACATTTCACAACAAGAAAATTTATTATCTCAGGTTAAAACTTAAAATAACAATAATAATGCATACAATTGAACACGGGACTTTCTCAGGACCTCTGGGTAATGTTGGAAAAAAATATACCTTTACTGTTTAAGTGTACTTACTGAACAAGCAAATATTTAATAAAACAATTTGAAATCCTCAAATACATTTATAGTCAATTTCCTCATTGAGGTTTGTCGTTGGACACTAAAACAATAAATAATAATCACGGTCATTGCATTTTGTCGAAGTCATTTCTCTGGCGAAAAGTTTTTTTTCCAGAGTCTATTGTTAAAACAAAATATTACGTCTAAAAATTTTTTTACTGTTGGTGTTTTAAGTTGAAATTAATATTATCCTTTTATTTTTTAGCAATAAATTTTAAAAGGTGAATGAATAGTCGAAATAGTAGTAGAAAACAAATTATGAATCACGATTAAATAATAATAATATTTAGCACCGCGTTTTACTACCTGTTCGGGTTATACGCTTTAAGTACTAATCACTCTAATGGATTAGGAATTGGGGAGGTTTAATTAGAGGAGGTGAACCCGCATTTGCGTGGTGGGAGAGTGGAAAACTATTTAGGAAAAACCACCCCCAGTTCACCCGACCGAGATTCGAACCTCGATCTCCCCGTCCTCAACGGTCGAGCTCAACACGACAAGCGCGTTAGCCAACTACGCCACCGAGGCGGGTAATCACGACTAAAATTTAAGTTGATATCACCTCATGTGAATGGAGGCTTGTAGTGTCTTCTATCAGTTGGTGAAACTGCTACTGGATCAGACAAACTCCCTTGTCATAGCTGTGGTCTGGAGTTAATTAAAGCTGTCCCAAGTACCATATTTTCCTGTCGTTTGTAACACTTTTGGTGTAATTGTCACTAATAAAACCTGCCATTATCACTATGCTTTATTCCAATGAATCTCCTCTACAAGTCCGCGTCCTTTTGAATTCAAAATGTAAAGCCTCGGTTTTTCTTACCTCTCTCCCCTCCCCAATGCTTGAGTCCATTTCTTTCCTCCTTGTATAGTGCGGCCATTATGTGTCTCTTAGAAGACGTAAAAAAAATTACATATGACAAGGATGGTTTTAAAACATGGACGGAATAATCTGGACAAAACCCCGGTAAAAAAATTATTGATCTGATAAATGTATTGTTATTATTATTATTAGGTTAGGCATTTCCTTCGACGCAATGCAATGTCCGTTGAAAACAATAAGTTCAAAATGAATATATTGAGAATTAATTAAATGTATTATGACCTCTGGCTAGTTGCGTCAAAATAAACACACACTTATGAATAGATTAAAACAAAATAAAAATATAAACCGATATAATTAAAATTCTTACACTATACAACCAATAAAACTGAAACTAGATTAACATTACTGTTAACTATGCGTATTTGAATATATTCGTCTGCACTGTATATTGAATTTAATAATCCTACTGCAAATATTAATTTTTTTCACGAGTCACGCAAACAAGGTTATTAAGTTTAAATTGCAATAAAGAGGATTTTCATCTTTTTTTAAAAAAAATTATCTCCGTTTACCCATTTATATAATTTCCATTGGTTTGTTTGTTGAATCGAATCCCCCATGACAAAAAATAATATATATGTATAAAAAAACTAGTGTATTTAACAATGGTTGTAATTGTATCGTTAAGGGTCATTTAGTCCTACAATAATTACATGGTTGGTCGACAATTTTCGCACTTTATTCTTACCATCATTGGGAAGAGTTTTTAACTGAACAATTTGCATTGGCATTAATTTTTTTTATTCACATAAAAATACGGAAGGGGTGGAGAAATATCGAAAATTTACCCCTATCGGCGTTCACACTGTTTTACTTGATTTACAAGACAAGCAGTTCATAAGTCCGAATGTTAGAGAAAGTTACTTCTTTATACTTTAAAAAAACCTCTAACAAATCATCTTGAACCTTTCATATTTATGTTTTACCTTATTTTGACCCCTATCTAGTCGTACCACCTTCCAGGACCACATACACATGTTAAATACACGCCATGGTGTCACGTACTATAAATTAAACCTTTCTCACCCCTAACACATAATAATAATTAGTACATATGCGTATAATCTCAACGGCTAGTAAGACGCGGTGCTAATTAAAACTATACGCTAGAGAGGTAAGGATAAAGAAAGAATTTAGAGACCATATATACTACCCTTAGTCTCTTGGGGACTGCGGAGAGGAAACCATTAAGAAAAAAAAAACGCAGTATACAAAACTGATATTCGAACTCCGATCTCACTGTCAAGAACAAACCATAGTAGAATAATTTGACGTTTAGCACTTGTGCCCATCGATGCAGGCGCAAAGCATAGTGGCTTAATCCTAAAGTTGACTTTTTTTAGCACCGCTTCTTACTATCTATTGTGTTATACGCTTATGTACTAATTACGCTAATGGTTTTAGGGATTAAGAAGGACATATTTATAAGAAGTGTACCCGCATTCGCGTGGATAGAGAGTAAAAAACCATTAAGGAAAAACCACCCTCAGTAAACCCGACCGAGATTCGAATCCCGATATCCCTATCATCGGCATTCTAGTCTACTGCGAGAGTGATGCCTTAGACCATGTGGCTACCGAAACTGGTCTTATATAGATTGAAGAATTAATATGTCACGCTCTAAAATCATACCAATTAATTTTGTTTATTTACATGATAAACATGCGTCATAACATACATAGTAGCAGCATCGGTGGACATGTAAACAACATTTTGGGCTCGTCTAATCTGGTTTGAAGGTCACTTGGAGGTTGGGGTTCTAATCTCGCCCGGATGTACTTGCGGTGTGTTTTCCGTAAGTGGTTTCCCACTCTTCTTCCACCCAAATGTGGATGCACCTCTTATTTCCATATTCTACCCTCCTCACCTCTACCTAATTCTTGTAGTTAAAAGTGGATAGCCAAGTGGGGTAGTAGGTCACGATGTAACTAAACAACTACTGTGGTATATTTAGCTCCAAACTGTTCCTGCGATTGGCCGTCATTCAACTTCAAGCTTAATTACACTAGCACTAATGAAACGCCTAATTGGTTAACTAACTAAGTCCAGTTTAATAAGAACGAACATTTTTGACAGTTTTTAAAGCTACTAAAAAAAGTTAATATATGTAAATGAAGGGCAATGTGATCTGAAACTGTCGCGTCTGAGAGACAATATTACATTTTTGAAATATAAGATGTAATCCATGTTAATTGTTAGCTGGAAACAAACAAATAACCAAGAGTCCGTTTCATAGTCAGACGTAGTACGCCTTAAGTGCGGTGCTATACTCAATACAAGACTAAACATATTTAAACCAGAATGAAATGGGCCAGTTTTGCATATGAAACTAACCCATTCTATTCTTGTGCGGGTATGTGTCGGCCTGTATTTAGTATAGCACCTCACTTGAGGCGTATTAAAGCCCAGTTTCATAGTCAAACTGGGCCTAGTTTCACTATGAAGATCATCCAAACTCTCTTATCTCAGAAACTTGAAAGTTGATGGCCCGTTAGAACGAAAGTTCGCCGCCATTCACCCCTCTCCGAAGACACCTTCAACCAATCCATAGCCTGACAGCCAATCTTTTCAAATACATTTTAACATTATCCTTCCATCGATGTCTTGGCCTATAATATTGTCTTATTTCTTAAGGTTTGCCTACTTTTATGTCGTGTACATGCTTGCCAACGTCCATACTCGCCACATGAGCCCAGCCTGTGAACTTGAATTATCCTTGGCTGGGTTTATATTCATGATTAACGCATAACTGATAGTGTAAAGTGCGCATAAAATTTTAATTGAAGTGGTGTGCATACTTTTAGATAAAATTTTTATTTTCATTTGGTTCTGATAATATTGTCATGAATATCCATCATAACGCCTACAAAGCTAAAGTTAAATCAACATAATGCATTGTTCACTGTTCACTGGTTATAATCGTCATCATTGAAAATAATCCGTTTCAACTTCTAGCACATTACGTATTACGTAGTTAATGCATTACGCATGAAGATAAAACCAGCAATAATATGTTTAGGCATGTATATAAATCCTTACGTTATTCATTATTGAACTTAATCCATTTTCCTATTACTTTTTTTTTGGCACCGCATCTTACTACCCGTTTGGGTTATACGCTTATTATATACTAACTACACTAATGGCTTAAGGGAGTAGGAAGGTTAAATTGAGAGAAAGTTCTCTCGAATTTTTGTGAAATACTTTTTTTTAACCCTCAATACACCCAACTGGGATTCGAACCTCAATATACCCGTTCGTCATCTGCAGTCTAGTCTATTGCGAGAGTAGCGCGTTAGACCATTCAGCCACTGAAGTTGGTCTCTCTTTACTTTATCCCTCATCAAACCTTTCTCGACACTTGGTCTTTAAAACTCTCAATTTATTCTCTTGGTACAGAAGGAGGGACCACGGCTTCACATCCGTAAAGGACAGCGGGTAGGATTATATTGTATGTACCCAAGTTCCTCTCTTCCAGAATTCAACTTTATATTGCCGTCTCAACGTAATTATAAATGGTGATATACAGTGCAAGATTCAAAGGGGAACTCTCAGGTCTACAAATACCCCCCCTTTCCCCCACATAAAATAACAAATTAACTCTAATTTTCAATTGTAGATGTCTTTTTTGTTTTATGCTTACATATATAGTTATTCCTGCGTGAAATAATTAGGTAAAAACAAAATTGATACGTGATAGTTTAAATTTAAAAAATCCTGCCATTACTTGAAAGATTTACTTGAAAAGTCCCCGTTAATAATTCACTAATGAAACAGTTGACTAATTTGTACCGTTCCTCAAACACTCTATGGGCGTGGGCCTATTGGGGATCTCCCCAAATGTAAATTTGGCACTAGTGATATATGCCGCTGTTGATCTAAGCTGATCCCAAGTTAACTCCACACGTTAACGTCGCGGCTGACAGAAGATCGATATCGAAGATGACTTAATGTTGGCTGATAGTGTTGTTATTTGACAACGTTGCTGTGTGTGCGCTTTTGACAAACAGGCTCCATCTTGTTTCTGCGTTCCGCTGTTGGGGATATTTATGATGTAGGTTGGTAAAAAAAATGGGGAGGCGGGAAGAAATAACAGAAAGTTGGAAAAACTAATCACATTTTATTCACGACGTGTCCAAAGGGTGAATTATTACTCTCCATTGCGGATTATCATTGAACATGTGATAACATTATATGGTAGCACTAAATTTCTCCATAAAGTTTTCCTAATTGGCTGTTAACCTTATAAACCTATTGAAACCTCCGTTAAAGCAACCGCAAATGCAATCTTTTTTTATGGGCAAATATTTTTTTTTACTGCAACTATGCTAAACTTAAGATAATTTTCTATTTGGTTAGGTTTTTTCCGCCTCGTTTTTTTACTATTTCGGGCTATAGACATTTATTATCATCAACGGTGTAGGTATGAGGAAGGTGTAATTTATTGTAAATTTATTCATATTGGATTTAAAGAGAGAGAAAGAAACAATTTAGATTAAAACTACCCTCGTTTCATCCAATCGGGATTTTAACCGAGCAACCATATCGTCACTGTCAAACCTGACATTTCCTTTCTTTTCTTTCGAATGTCCATCTAACATTTTACTCTATGATTAGTGTTATTTTATAGATATATATAATAGCAATTAAAGCGACTGCTCCAAATAATGACTTATGTATGAATACATGAACGCAGATAAATAGTAACTTTTCCTAGCTGACAGATATTTCCATTTAAAACAAACAAACCCAGGCATGGGCAAATTTTTTGTCTTGAGGGCTACATTGTACGCTTATGTACTAATTACGCTGATGAGGAAGGATGAATTTAGAGGACGTGAACCCGCATTTGTGTGGAGAAAGATAGAGTGGCAAACCATTTAGGAAAAACCACCCTCAGTACACCCAACCTGAGTCAAGCCACTATCACCTAGTCAGCGGAAGTCTTGATAACAGTATATTGCTATAAGGCCATCGAAGCGATTCTATGTTATTTTGCCCACAAAATGAGGACGAGAGTTTTTTTTACTGGCCACTACGAAATCATTACCTATTGTTAACATAATTAATTCATCAACATTTTTTTCTAGTCGAGCAATTTAGAACACTTGGCGGTGCCTAAGTGGTCTTGGGCGTTAGACTCTCCTTCAGGATTGCATGGACCTAAAGAACCGATACAACATTTTTGTGCCTAGAAATTACAGGGTAAGCTTAGGGAAATTTCTCAGTAAAAAACTGCACTATTTGTAAATTTAAATTATAAGTTTTTGTTTATAAGAAAAAGATAACTAAATAACTATGTAGGCTGATTTGAATATATGCCTACTCCTTTTACGAGGCATTGGGTTACATAATGGTTGTATACATCAAGTTCACATCAACCTGTTTTAAACCTCAATCACACATTTTCACATTAGTTAATTTAATGAAAAAATAATCATTCCTCTTTACTTCAATCTTTTGTTTGGAATAAAGGAAATTCCTTGTGGAAACCATAGGAAACTTTGTTCTAATACAATAGTGATAATCCTGCGAATTGCACCTGCTCGCCGTTAGCGGAAAGGCTAGGGTTTCATTACTGAGTGGATGCACTAAGTTTATTACAGTGATTTCCTTATCCTCCCTTCACACTAATAAGGGTGATTATCTTTTGAAATGGCCCTACTTATTTCTACATCTATGAAAAATATTGTGTACAATGAAAAAAAAAGTGTGTTTGTGAAATAAGTGTTTTTAAAAAATAACTATATAAATTGATTATATTAACTTTAGTAATTTCTTTTTTCAGTAATAGTTTAGTCACAACGCTTTAATTATCTTGATTAATTTCAGAATTAATGGTTGGGACATCCAATGGAGGGTCTCTCTTTTTGATATAAATTTCATTGGTGCTGGCGTGACAGTAAGGCTGTCATGTTTTATTTTTATTTTATTTTTTCAGTAATTAATTAATTTTTTTATAAACTTTTTTTTGTTTTATTTACTTGTTCATGTTGGTATTAATATGTTAGTCTGTATTTGAACTGATGTGGCGCTAGGTTTGACGTAAACATGTTTTGTTTTTAACATACCAATTACAAAAATGCGCATATAAAATGTTAACCAATGCATGAAACTCGTGTATGCCTGGTATGAACCACGTTACTTCACGACTTGACGTGTTTCGGGACATATGAATGTCATGTAGTGAGGCGAAAAAATGTTGGAATTTGACAGCAATAATATATATGTATTACTATATATATAAAAGCCTGCCATGGTTTGTTTTCACAGGTCTTCCGTGCAACTAGAAAACAGAAAGCCAGAAATATACATCAGGAGATTTTTTTGGTGTGTGAATTAAAAAATAATAAGTTAGTGGATTATTTTTAAATTTAGAACATTTATCTAGGAGGTCTTTGCATGGAAGAAAATATCTTATTTAATTTATTTAAAGTATTTAACGTGCATTTTCTGGCCCGACTAATGCCAGTACACAACTTAGAAACTAACTTAAATATATAATAAACACATCATCCCGCCTCAGGCCGTTAATTTATCACTGTGGAATAGGAAACCTATAGTATGATTTTGGTGGTAAGAACAGTTAAAGTTAGTTACTAAAGTTACTGAAACAATTTAAATATATTTATACAACCGGTCACGTAATCTGTAGTTGTACCTTTTGATAGATATTATTATTATTATTACTATTACTATCATTAGCACCACGTCTTACTACACGTTCGGGTTATACGCATTTACGCTAACGTGCAATGGTAGGGTGATTGTGAGATGAAATGAAGGATCTACAGTTTAACGTGAAATCCGAACCACGGTGGAGGCCTGGCATTCCCCACATTTACAAGATGTCTTGTCAGAGGTGAAGGAAGGGTTTAGTAATCAGATAAATCTTTGCCGGGACCGAGGATTGAACCCCGGACGCCAGCATAGAAGTCTGACACCTTACCCCTAGACCACCAGGTCACTTAGATATTATTAATACCGATAGAATAACATAAATAATATAGTAAAATGCTATCACTTTTGGCCGCAAAGAAATAAGTTTGAACTTTCTCTACTGTTCTTCCAACCAAAATCAGGGTATACACTTCATTATTGATAACATTTTCGGTCATGCCGGGAATTGAACCTGGGGGTCCTTAGCTCAGTAGACAGATACACTACCGACTAAGCTAAGGTGTTAGGCGAGAAAATAAGTAAACACGCTGATTGTCACACATGTCTTATAATATTTCCCCTTCCTATTTTCTCTCTGAAACATTGGACCGTGTAACCACTGCATACATTTCACGCTATAGTGATCAAATCATTCATTTTATTTAAAACATCATTTATAAGACGCCGCACTAATCGATTTCAAGTAAAAATTGAGTTTCTCTTAACCTGTCTTTAAAGATGAGAATTTCTTCTGGAAATCCTGGAAAACACAGAGAATGTTGTATTAAAATAGTTTTTTTTTGTAGACTTTTAGCCGCTCTGTATAAACAGAGCATTCCCAAGGGTGTACCTTGGAGTTTGTCTCCATGTCGTATCAGCAATGAAATGTGATGGTAGGGATTATAGGGATGGTAGGGGTGTGGAGACAGTGGGGATTTTAAACCTAACTTTAGCCTAATTAACCAGAACATGATGACCTTATAACGGTTCTCTTATCGGGAAAAAATACTTTTTTTTACCACTGGGAATAGAACCCAGAGCTTATAGATTAGTAGCCATGGGCGCTGACAACTATACCAAGAGTCCGTTCAAGAAAATAGTGGTAGCTTTGTTACCAGCGATACATTTTTTCCCCAAAAATATGCGTAAAATAAATCGCTTTGTTCTTTGTTTTAACAATCATCTTTGGAGTCACACGCACATTTGTTTATTTTGTCCAATTCAATAAATGGAGGGGGTGAGGGGGGCTGGGAAATAAAACTTTATTTAAGGTAAAATAACAATGTGTGGTTCTTTGTTTGTTGGAAAATAAACAAAATGTAAATTTTTACAAAAGCATTTGTGTTTGTTATTCTTGTTACATGTTTTCTTTTTACAAGAGTTCTGAGCAATCATCCAAATTTTATGTGTCACTCATTGTCTTTTTTTCCCGGTGTATGGTGTAGCTATGTATTTGAGTATGTTCACTTTTTCAAAACAAAGCTTGTAAATTGCATTTGTTAAAAAAAATGTATTTTCCACTAGTGCTCTCATTTTTGATAATGAACAACTTCACATTCTAACAAATTTTTTTCCTACCAAACAAATGATTTTTTATTTTTTTATAATCGTGACGGGATGTTAGCGTGTTTAACTTGGGATTCTATATTTGGATTTAACCCTTATGTTAAATATATCTTTTATTTAATATGGGCTGTGTGTCAGGGCTGGCTACGCGGGGGATGTACCGAGGTATTTATCAACTTCTAGGACTTGGATTTATTTTTTCTTTATTACCATATGATAATACCTGTTAGGTTTATTTACATATGTACTAATAACACTATGTGTTGGGGATAAGGAAGGTTGTATTTAGGGAAAGTGTAACCACATTTTCGTGGAGGGAAAAGGGAACCCGTTTAAGAACATCAAGCCTCATTACACCCGACCGGGATTCGAACCTAGATCTCCCAGGAATCTGGGATAGAATAGCTTGTGTTATTGGTGCCTTACTCTGTTCTACCACCGAAGTTGGTCCTAAATACTAATAAATATAACTTCTATTTGCATATTTATAAATTCACTCATAACCAATAAAGTGTACACATAGTAAAATACAACTTTAAAAAGTATGAGGAAATTACTTAATGTTTTATTTATGTTAACACTTTAAATGGCATTAATCTATTCGTTCACTACATTTACAAAGCTTTTTAAAATGTATATAAAGTATACACGTGAATTTTTAAAAACCCTTTCCCAAATACTCTCACTCGTGCCGAAACACACCCTTTAATACTATTTTAGTTGAATAAAAAAAGTGATTTGATCAAGTTTTGTTTACTTCAATAGCTGGTAGAGAAAAGGTGCGCTATAGTTGACTCGAGAGGTTAAAGAAGTTTTTACTTATCCAGATACAAATAGGGGTGACTTACCATCCTTTCTTCAAGTAATGGATCGATTGGGCAGTTCCTTGAAATTATTTCAACCTACCTTCATCCTTAGATCTGGTATGTCACTCATAGCTAGCATTGTCATTAAAGCATACAAATACACTCAACAAGTATCAGTAACGCCAACACCTTAGGTGGTCGCATGGTCTAAGGCAGAGCTCATAAACTCGCCACCCGCGAGACACGTCGGGCCGGCACGCTTGTCTCCAATACTTGTATATTACTACGGTCTGCAGTCATATACGCACGTATAAATCAGTTTAAATTTAATGTGTAATTAATTTAGAATAACAAAAGTAATTTAAAAAAATGTTAAGTTGCGTTGTACAAACTTTCTCTTTCTTTTTATCTTAAAATAGTCATTTACTAAAAACTCGTAAGGTTTTATGAAATGAAATAATATAGTGTTGCAGGAACGCTCCCCCAGATAGCAAAAATTAAATAATTACTTTGTTAGAAAAAGATTGAGAAAATAGAAACATTTCTGTCCATTAAAGACCATAACCATTTCAATTTGCTACATAAAAAATATTTGTTTGCTTTTAGCTCAGAACCAATTGGTTTTATAATACATATTAAATAACAGCTTTTTATTTTTAATAGTACTACAACTTTACAACTATAAGCTATTTTTGTCTCTTAAATACTTGCAGAGCTATCAAATAGTTTCGTCCTGAGGCCGACAGACACACAGACAGATGGCATCCCGAAAACAACTTGTTCGGTTTCAAAAGGTCATGAAACGTCTACTTTTTTTTAAGTCAAAATCTCAAGTTCGAGTGTGTTTTTTACTATTAAAAAAATCTTCTTTCTTTAAGGGTCAAGGAAAATTAAAAGACTACCATTCTCAAACTGTGCTATATGTTTATCCATATAATCCAATGATTGAATTTATGTTTATATAATTTAATAAATATTGCTTTAAGTGTTTCGCTGGCCCATATAAACTTCTGGTAAAATATTTTTTTTTAAACTTACACTAAGGAGTCTAAATACATAACATAGAATAGCAAGTAAAGATTTATTTTATGGCCACGCGGATTAAACATCAGATTCTTATGGTCTAGTTGGCCGGTGTCGGGGAAGTCAGGGTTCGAATTCCAGCTAGATGTAAAGAAAGTGGTTTTACTGATATGGTTTTTCGCGTTCCTCTTAACTCGAATATTGTTACATTTCCTCTAAATTAAACTATCCTCATTCCTTACCTACTAGCGTGTTTAAAAAGTACTTAGTCCGAACGGGTAGTAAGATGCACTGCAAACAATCTATAGAATATATTTAAACAAACAGTAGACTATAGAATATATATCATCTAATATGTTTCTATAGGCTGTGGCCCGCAACATGACACGAGTCGGTGAATCTGGCTATCCTTTTAAATAGATAGGATTCTTTTACGAAATAACGCCTTCCAGAATGAAGCTCCAACCGAAATCAGGATATAGGTTTTGTCAAATATATCTTTCATTTATTATAAGTATTTAACGTGAACTCTTTGTGCTGACTTATTATCAGCACACGAACATTTTTACGAGTTAGAGCGAAGGGGCTACCAACTTTTCCGGAAAAGGTATTTTCACATAACTCCCAGGGTTCATTTAAATGCCACAATTGACATAGAGGCGACCACGGCTTATCTTCCCCTTGAAGAACGTTATGATACGGATTTTTATCGCTCATAAAAAATCCGTTGACCCCAGTGGGATTTGAACCCATAAACATTGGGGTGCTCGAGGCGAGCACTTTACCTCTAGACCACTGAGGTCGACCACTTACTTTAAGATAGAATTTATAGAACGCTACCTATTTTACACCATTATTAATTTTCGCTGTTCAGTAGAACCATGTTAATCCTAACTAATTGGGACCGTAGCTTGTTCGGATTAAGAGGTATAAAACGGAGGGACTGAGGGGACAACTGTGTGTGCACGTCCCTGTACGTCCCTAAAATGTATATTAATATAAAGTACTGTAAGTATATCTTTTTATAATACTGGTATTGTTTTAGTTAAAGAAAAATACATTGATGGCCTACACTCTTTAAATAACTGTTTTTTACAATTATTTCTTTTCTCTTTTTTAAGCACCGCGTCTTTTTACCCGTTTGGGTTATAAATGTACGTACTAATTACGCTAATGGCTTGAGGGATTAGAAAGGCTGTATTCAAATGAAGTGTCCTCGAATTTGCGTAGAGGGAGAGTGGGAAACCATTTAGGAAAAAAACTTATTACACTGAACTGAGATTCGAACCTCGATCTCCTCGTCATCGGCAGTCTAGTCTACTGCAAGAGTAGCGTGTTAAACCATGCGTCCACCTAACCGAATCTCACTATTTTGAGCTAATATATATATATATATATTCATTATTCTTTCATATTTTCCCCGTCCGCTACCCATAATTTTCTGGGTTTTTTTTCCTTATATTTCGGACTATTGGGGCTCGAGTTAATGTGGCTTTACTATATTTACATCGTTGATAGGTCGATTAATTATTGATATGAACTTAACCATCATGCATTTTATTGTTATCTTAATGTATTTATTAATTCTGGTAAAGTTAAAATGCAACTTCTTGTATTACATTTAACCAGTATAAAATTATAGTAAATTATTATTAATTTTTTAAATTTTAAATAAATAATTCACAGAATGAAGATATTAGTAGAATAAATGTAAAACTAAACAATTATAAATGTAATACATAAATCATCTTTAGCCACAATCATTATCATTTGCTAAATTATTAAATCTCTTATATCATTCATACATCATATTATTAATAAATAGAATATACAATTTATGTTTTTTGATTTGAAGGGAGGGTCTTGGTTGTTGTAAAATCACAGTCCAAGAATAAATATTGTTTCAAACACTGTTTAGGTAAAATATGTTGTTAGAGTGAATATTTTGTCGTATAGCTTCGAAAAGTGTGTGCTATGTTATCAATTATTTTTGTATGCTTGAGCCTTAAAGGTAAGAATAACTCTACACAACATTTCATAATTTGTAGATTTATATTAGCGGTTTACCAAAACTTTAAAAAAAATTACTTAAGGATCATTTGACTGTCAAAAGTCTATGATGTTTTGTTTCTTAAAAATATTTCATCAAGAAATTAACTGGTTTTTTTCTGTCGTGAAAAATTAAAACTAAACTTTTCTTTTTACTTAAATATGTAAATATGACATTTTTTTTTTTTTCAAAATTGGTAATTATTCAGCGGGTACAATATATGCTTTTTTCGTTCTTTGCGATTTCCTCCTAAGCTCATTTTATTTTAATTTGCCCCAGCTATAGGTATATTTCAAGCCACTGCGTGGAAAGTAATTAGGATTTTATTGTAATGTCGGTCGCTTTAATAAATGAGTGAACCTTTTTTTTATTCATTAAACTTCTCTCTTTTATAAAAACTATTTTACAGTACAATGGACCTCTGGTCTAACGCTAACCTTTGGCATTCTCCCCTCGCCCTTGTATTTCCCAGAACAGTTTTTTTTAGCGTCACCCCGTTCCTTCTGTGAATTACAAGGTATGATTACGTCACCGTCAGGGTCTAGAAAGGGGTTTTTGGTGTAAGGGGAGGGTACTGCACCCAACCTGAGGTCAGTTGTTGGGCCAAGTAATTAATGTCAGAGAAGGGAAACAAAAAAGAAAGTTTCTCGGCACGGTGAAAAATTGCGAGGATAGGAGAACCGTGAATTTCGTTGGGAAGTTGTATTTGTACACCAAACCTGCCATCTTGTTCATGTGTGTGGAGTGGTTTACTACCAAAGGTGGAGTGTCTTTGTTAAAATCTCTTGTGGTGTGTACTTAAATAAAAAATAAATAAATATCTGAGGTGTATAACGTCATCTTTATGAAAATACCTTTTTTTAATTATTATATCAGTCCACGACAATTTCTATAAGCGAGAGCGAAAGGGCGTACTAATTTAACCGGGAAAGTTATATTCACGTACCTTACGGGAGTCGTTTACATGCCACGGTCGACATGGGACAAACTGCATTACTTCCCCTCCGAAGGAAGTTGTGCTCCGGATTTTTATCGCTCAAGAAAAACCGTTGACCCCAGCTGGGTTTGAACCCACAAACATCGAGTCTTAAGGCGAGCACTTTACCCCAAAACACCGAGGTCAAAGAATAAAATAAATGTGTATTTTTATTATTATTAGCACCGCGTCTTACTACCCGTTTGGATTTTACGCACTTATGCTAATGTGTAGTGGTAGGGTGATTGTGATATGATATGGAGGATCTACAGTTTAACGTGGAATCCGAACCACGGTGGAAGAATGACATTCCGCACATTCACAAGTTGTAATTAATATACGTCTTGTCACAGGTGAAGGAAGGGTTTGGTAATCAGATAAATCTATGCTGGGACCGAGGATTGAATCCCGGACCCCAGCTCAGAGGCCCAACACCTTACCCCTAGACCAATAGGTTACCCTATTTTTATTATTATTTTCCCATTGGTTTATCCTGCATCCATTAAGTATTAATAGTAAGTATCTTTGCGCGGGAAACAGGGGAGTAGTCTATTATTAGGTGAACTGCTTTATATTAGGTGAGACTTTAAGTTACACTATCGGGTGAGTTTAAAAAAAATCTCATCTTACTACCCTTTCGTGTTGTATGGTTATGGGCAGAGTTGATTATTTAGAAAATATACGTCCATACCTCAATCAAAATACAAGTCGGTGGTGTTACTCCTACTTGTTTATATATAACTTTATAAAACTTACACCATTGGTCACGTGGACTAAACGTCAAGCTCGTATATTTTAAGGAATATCAACACACAGGTTGCAAATCATTGTAATTACAGGAATGTCATTTAGTAGGAGACTACAATTTAATTTATTTAAATTAGTTGTAAAATGATATCTGGGCAAGGGAATAGAGAGCTTGTTA
Organism: Timema californicum; assembly: GCA_902141385.1. Taxonomy (NCBI): domain Eukaryota; kingdom Metazoa; phylum Arthropoda; class Insecta; order Phasmatodea; family Timematidae; genus Timema; species Timema californicum. The sequence goes on along the minus strand of CABFOW010003683.1, from coordinate 14,952 downwards.
AGCCAAAGATCCCTGATTTGATTCCGTTTACAGGTTTCATTTTTCAACTAATTTAATTAACGGGGAAACTGGGGCTCGAACCTTGGCCGGTTGTAGTAGGGAGCTGTTATTTCAATGTGAATTACCACTCTTCCTCTATCCTAATGTGGGTATATTTACCCTACAATACCTTACTCATCTCTACCCCAACAGTGTTAATATGTGGATAATCCGAAAGGTTTGTGAGGTATGGTGCACAAAAAAGTTAATTAGTTAATTTAGCTAAGGGCGAGAAAATTGATATTATCAAAATTAGTCCTAATGATTTTGATTAAAATTCGTATCTAGGCAATGTTTAACACTATAAATAAAATGATGCGTCTCATTTTCCCATTAAAGTGACTTGAGTCATTTACATAAGCGGATATCTCCAATTTTGATCATATCTCCGATACTCTTTGAGATACGAAATTACATTTCGTTGCAAAGTTGTGGGTCTATTAAAAATAAAAATAAAATTTATTTGGAAATATATATTTTATAAAATTAATATTTTTCAGGCAATAAAAATATATATATATACTTTTAAATGGAGGCCTGAAAAATAATGCAGATTATTGTTATGCTCTTTTGATAAACCGAGATGTTTCTGTTTTCTCAATTTGTTTATTTAACAGTGTAAATTATTTCATTTATATTCGTAGGTAAAATGTGATGCTCTTTTATCCATTATATTTATGCAACAATATCTATTATTTCGTTTCACATATCTGAGTTTTAAATGAATATATCCACTTTTGGGTGAAAGGAGAAAGTTTTTGCTTTATTTTAAATTGGAAAAGAGAGAGGGGGAAGGGGGGGTTTAGTGTTCAGAACAAAAAATCTGCATTTATGTTGGTTAGTTGGTGACTAGACAATGTGAATGTATAAAACATCTAGTACTTGTTACCTCTACAGTGTACAGTCCAATTTTAATAGGACAGCTAGAAAAGCTATTAGTTTCATATCCATGTACTCATATGTCCGGTCGTGTTATTTGCAACTGACACTTTTGATAAATACTATCAACACCCACAACACAATACTAATAAAATTGTAAAATGTTATCACTTTTGGTTGAAATAAAATGATGTTATTTTCTAACAAGCCTCCCCCTATAGAAGTTTGACTATATTATGAGCAAACTGTACAAATGTAACATCGCTACTATTTCTGTGAATTTTAAACATCTCTTATCTTTGTACTTTTTTACTTTACATCCATTACTGTTTTCAGCCTATGGTCTGGGTCATTCCCCCCCCCCAAGCCATAAATTTTTCCACTACCGGCTTGCTAGGCCTGGCGTAGCTTCATATGCCTTAAAATCTAACTTAGATTAGGACAGGAACAAAATCATGTCCCCGGCCGTTAATTCGTCACTTTGAAAGGGTAGACCCACATTTCACCAATGATAAGTTTTCCTGCCATTCTAGAAATTGAACCAGGAACCCTTTGCTCAGTAGATAGACACGCTACCGACTGAGATGAGGCGTCGGATTATCTTTGTACTATTACATTTTCCCGTACCAACCATCTATATTGAGACTATCGAGTTATTTGTGCTTTCAGAAGTCTCTATTGCGCTGATGCATTTAGTAGGTTCCCGATTGTTCCTCGCAATACCAGGCGTTATTTGATTTTCTTGCCGTTATTAGTCTACCTCACCTCACCATGAAACATGACAGGTAGAGTCATATCGCCAAAGAATGTTATCTTGAGATCTCACTTTAAAGCCGGGCGCACACAGGTTGACACAACGTTTCGAAACATGATGAAAGTAAACTTTTTACACATCCTTTTTGACCAATTAATAGAGATAATCGGATTTAAACCTATTTATTTAATTAACACTAAATTTATTAGTAGATATCTCCGTGGTGCGACATACTTCTGTCTCTCTCTATTGGCCACCCAGGCAAAATCTTTTCGAATGACAAGGAGGGGGCTTGGGTGGGGAAAGGGGTGAATGCATCTCTTTACTAAAAAATTCTAGAAGCCCACTAAAAGAAACAACCTTTTTGGAAAACAGAGGTGACGACACTCGCGTAAAAGTCGCCCATTTTAATCATCCCGGTTCCCTAAGAATTGGAATAGTAGCACGTGAGATATCCGATCGCATATTCACCCTCTTCAACACAATAATAACTCTGAATAAACACTTAATTAAAACATAATTGAACTCTTTTATAGACTGATAATAAGTTACATCAATTTAATCAGTTTAATACCAACAGGCGAGAGCGATGAAAAATTTCCATTATAAATTATCCCCGCACGTATTGAGTACATGTCATTATAAAATATGGCACACTCCGCGAAACGTAAGCTGTGGATAATAACATTACAATGATGAGACGAAACATATTTATATAGTTGTGTTTCTTCGTGTGTCATTCCATTTTGACTATATGCTTTCGAATGAGTCGCTGCAAACTGGCTTATGCAAGGCGAAACGAGGGATGTGGTATCGAAAGAAAAGTATCGATACTGTAACCATTAAAAGAATTGGAAGAAAAATATTGATACCGTACTTAATTGAAAGAAAAGTATTGATAGCAGTAAGTATCAATATCAACATTTTAATCTGGATTTTTTTTATCTATATTTTCAACTTTTGCATCATAATTGTATGTTCCTATTTATTTAAACAGTGAAAATTATAATGATTTAACCATATTACAGTATACTCAGGTATTTCGCGTCTATGTTGTTTGTTGGAACTTGGAAGGTATAATAGATAGTGTTGTAATATGGATATTATAAAAGGTTTTACCATATCAGATAGAGTTCTTCTTGCTTGTTATACAGAAAATGAGTGAGAATTGAGAAATATTGTCATTTGTTCTTCCACCACAGTCCACTCTAGTAAAAATTTAATCTCAGCTTGAGTGAAGATAACAAAAAATTAGTTTCTTCCGATACCGATCCGATACCAGAGTGTGAGTACTAATATCACTAAAAGTATCGGAAAAAATATCGAGTAAAAAATTACTAGTAGACCTATCGAAAGAAAAATATCAATATTAGTAAAATAGTAAAGTATCGATACTTTTTTCACATCCCTAGGCGAAACAAAAGCGATAAAACACGACCACACACAGTGAGATACATTGAAACAAAGCAGCTGTTTTCACCACTATCCGTGTTTCATGCAGTTTGTTTCACTCGTATCGTGAAAAATACGTCATGCGCATGCTCAAAGCCGGTCACTCTGTCCACGTGACGCTAGTGTCTTTCAACATTTTGAACTGTGGTGAGTATTCTTGTTTTGTTTGTGCTTTGTTACTTTCTAAACTTAACTCGAATGAAGTTAGAAAATATGTCAGAGAATTTCCTTAGCTCTTTGTGTGTACTTTTCCAAAGGTATTCTCTCCGTTCTTTTTTCATTGATAGGGTGAACCCAGTATCCTCTACTTAATGATTGCTCCTCCTTAGCTATAATTTCTGGGATTGGATGGTTAACAGTTCATCCCTTTGTATATCACCAACAATACTTGCCACCATCTTATCAGACTGCATTTTTTCTCGCTATGCTTATTTTGAAAAAAATAATAATATTCTTTTAGTCGAAAAATGACACCTAGACACTAAGCTATCCATAATGTGTCCCGTTCCAAGAGCACATACAAGAAAGAAACAGACTAACTCTTACGTAGGTTTTGCTGCGCTCCTTTTGGAAGCTTGAGTCCTTCAACACTGGATCTCGCTAGTGTCACTGTAGGGTGATAATAGGACTGACCGCAGCGATCCTAGTGTTGAAGGACTCGAGCTTCCAAAAGGAGCAAAATCATTTTAGCCTGGAGGTTGAGTGTCTGGTTATATTATTTGTCTGTGACTAGGGTCATTCTTCACTCATATTTTAAGGCAGAGTAGAGAATAGATTAGCTATTTAATTCGTATTTGAAAAAAAAAAGTTGAAACGTGTGTTGTGTCATGGTTTCAAAATGTTTCGTTTAATTATGTTTTGAAACGTTTTGTGTTATCCTGTGAACGCCCTGTCTAATGTGATATTTCCTCGATGTGGACTACGCATTAGTTACAATGTCATTCTGAGAAAATATTCTAATCGGGAGATTATAAGCCTATTACTTTGAGATTATCATGGCTCTTGAATCTTGAACTTGTATATGTTTCCGAATTATATAAAAGGGTCTGCCTTTAAAACATTATTAAATAAATATTGTATTTTAAACTTTAATTTAAACGTGAAGATATATCTATTAAACTTCAACTTTATTTTACTAAATATATAATAATAAAAACGCAATGTATACAATTATTATGCATCTAATTGATGGAAAGCCTTATCCTTTCAATGGTTTGCTTATCTCACTTTTGATGTATGGTTAAAATGACTGAATAGTAATAATAATAATAAATATTATTATCACCGTGTATTACTACCCTTTCGGGTTATACACACGCTAATGTGTAATGGTAGGGTTATTGTGAGATGAAATGGAGGACGTACAGTTTAACGTGGGATCCGAACCAGGGTGGAGGCCTGGCATTCCACACATTCACAAGCTGTGATTAATACACGTCTTGTCAGAGATGAAGAAAGTGTTTGGTAATCAGATGAATCTGTGCTGGGACCGAGGATTTAACACCGGACCCTCAGCACAGAAGTCTGATACCTTAACCCTTGACCGCCAGGTCACCAATAATAATAATAATGGTGATGATGATAGTGGTGTTCTTAAATGTATATCTCTGCCTCTGTCTGTATGTCTGTCTGACCTTGGGGATACAGCCCGAATGGTTGGATGGATTTGGTTAAAACTTGATATTTAGATAGTATATGGTTACTCCTAGATCATGAAATTGTGAATTTAATCCTTTAAAAAAAATTAAAGGTATTATTAATAGATTTTTAAAAATGTTTAAAAATCGAAAATAGTTTAAGCTATTTAGTTTAAAAAAATTGATATCTGAAGACTAGTGGTATTTTATAAATACAGCTGGATACTTGTTTTTGCCTAACATCTATTTAATGGATAGCTAACATATTATTTTTAATTGTTTGAAATTTCTTTATTAACAATTTTGTTCAAAATTGAGTTTTGGAGGTCGTTCCACATGATAAATAACACTGCTTGATTTTATTATTTCATTCCAAACTACAATAGACTATAACGATAAATTATTTACGGTTGTTTCGTACCATTTATAGTTACGCTCCTAAAGGTTATTACTCCAAACTGCGTCTTATCGCCCGTCCAAACTACCCGCATATATACACAAAAGATTAGGGTTGATAAAGGTAAAACTATTTTTAGAGGAAGGGTTTCCGAATCAAAGGGAAAGTTAAAAACCCTTTAAGTAAAAACACTTGAGTGATTCATACCTAGAACTCCTCGTCACGGACCAACCAGACACTACCAGACTTACGCCTTTGAGTGCCCACATGCGTGAGTCAAAAGGTTATTTCAATGACGAGTAAGCCAAAGCATGGATCGACGCTAACGGTGCATGGTATCTTGCTCCTTTGCACCTTCCGCGTGTACTGATAAAACGCGGCTAGGGGAAGCTATTCAACCCACTACTGTGGGCCCTTTATGGTTTTGTGCTTTTTGGGTTTGCCACTCGAATAGAACACTTTTATTATTATTATTATTATTATTATTATTGAGCGTCAATTTCATCCATGCTCGCTTTTTACAGAATTTATTAAGGGGAAAACGAGTCCTCCCTTCTTTTTATACTTCTTTAAGAACTTCACTTTTTATGTCGAAGAAATGATCAAACGTAGATCATATTATATATTATAATAGTTATTATTTGCATTGTGATACAAAGTACAAGATTGCCAATCTAGAATTTTATGTTTTTTAAGTGTTGGTGGTAATAGGAGTAGTGATGTTTAGGGGGTTGGGAGGGTGGGGGGTGTTAATTTAAAATAAGAAATTGTAGGGAAGCTATTTTTTTAAATGTTTCTTTGCATAATTCCTGTTTTATTTCCTTGTTGAAACTATCATTAATAATATTATATAATAAATTTATTTATTTTAGTTTAAATGTATCGTCCCTACCCTATTAGATAAGGCCGCCCAGTCCCTGTAAAACTGGGAAATCGCAGGAAGCTTATAAAAAAAACTGAAATAATTGTAAATTTTAGACATTTAACATCGAACTATATCTAGTAGATTTTTGCAATTAAGAAAAAAGCACTTTTATTGGAATGCGTGTCTTAGTCGCCTTTTAATTATCCCTCAATTATTGGGTTGCTCAATGACTGTCTATTGTTCTTTATCAAGAACTAATCTACCTGATCTAAACACCATAGACAGGTCTTGACATGAGGCATTTTTACGAAAAATGAAGTTTTATTTCTCTTTAGTCTATACTAGTCTCTGAAATGTCTGGAAAAATGATAATTATTTCTGAGAAATAGGTAATTTTGCGGTGGCATTCTTGTTAGGGCAGTTAAATAAGCTGATCTTAGACTGGCGGTAAGATGTGTAGAAAAGATTATTAACGATAGTTTATAATTGGTAACTAGACATTAAGATTACCACTTCGGTGAGCGAGAAATTGCCGCACAGACGTTCAGCTCTAACGCAATATTTAATTCTTGATTCTTTCTTTCAAAATATGGTTCACTTTAAAATTAAGTCTAAAAATTCCAACAGGGCTTTTTATTTTTAACGACTCTATATTTTAAGGTTTATTAATAAATATATGAAAATATGATATAAGTTTTATTTTCAACGACTTATTTAAGCATATTCGTTGAGCTAGGAGATTAAGTTTGATGAAAAAGGGCTCTATTATTAATTAGCCTTACTCTAACTAATACAGTAATTTTTTATAGGCTCAGAACATAAAGTTTTAAGATATTTGAGAACTATCAACGAACTTTCATCTTTAACTTGAGACAAGAAGTTTCATAGTTTTCTTTTCCCTCTTTATTATTATCATGGCAAAGGGCGGTTGTTTGTGAAGGGTGAAAGCCAGTATTGAAGCGGTCGCCTTTAAGATCAACATCAATGAGTCACTTGGTTGACTTCCAAACTACTGCAAAAATTACAATTGTTCTTTAATAATCATGTTTTAAATATAATTTCGATTTTTTTTAAATTATATATTTCCAAGTTTCAAACACAACTTTTTTTTAGCACCATATCTTACTACCTATCCAGGGTATATTCATATATGATCATTGCTCTAATTAATTAGTGACAAGGAAGGTTGAATGTAGAGGAGATGTTCCTGAATTTGCATAGGGGAGAGTGAAAAACCTTTTAAAAAAAATCTCAGTAAACCCCACCAAGATTCGAACCTTGATCGTCAATCATTGGCTGTCTCGTCTATTGCGAGAGTGATGTCCTGGACCATGTGGTCAGTGTTTATTGACTTGTATTGAATTCATTACTTAATTTTGTATGGAAGCAGCTACCTTTGTACAGGATTTCCCATCCCCACCAAATCAGTGGCGCAATTAAAACAGTAAAAGTTCGCTTGATCGCATGCGGTTTGATGTTAAATATTTCCGGTGAGTTGTTAATGTGCACTTGCCTCAATTCCTGAAAATGGTTTGCTATTTATATTAATTGCTCTTTTCAAGATTCAAATTTACTTGTGTCCTAAAAATCGTGAAAAATCGTGCGTAGTTTTAGAGTGTTACTATCATCAGTGGCTTCCACTCCCCACCCCCACCCCCGGTTCACCACACACATTTCACCATTTTTTATTATTTTATTTTCCTTTGCCAACTCGTTATTTTTCAATCATTCAAATGTAATGACGTGTATCGTGCAGGTGTCAGGGCCATGTATGTTGTGATTTATCTCTTTTAGTCCGGGTCGCCTCGGAGTGACTCGGCCTGTTAAGTCTATTGGAAACTAGACTAATTTGATATTGCCGCTATATTAGTTTGATGAACGGGGCCGCCTTGCCGATAACAATACATTCGACGGCAGGCCATTGTGGTGACTAATATTTTCACTGCAATCTTTGGGTCATCATTTAGCACAATGAACAAGTTTAATCTTGGAAGCGAATGTCGATACCTAGCATCCTTTATTTAAAATGAACACCAATCTCACTGACTGATTTGTTCTTTCACTCAATCATATATTAAAATTATCAGTTACTTGTATATATGGCCATTTTTTAATTTTTTTTATTTGTTCTGTTCAATACAATAGAATAGTCGCGCATAGACCAAGGTGGCTTATAACGTTTCTGGTAGGAGCTATCTGGCTTTAGGAGAACAAAAAGGGAATGAGAAAAACTCAAATGACTATACAATTTGTATTGTGACCCCCTCCTCGTATTTACGTCATTCGATTGACAAAGATTCATTCTACGCTCCTATATAAGTTACATTTATATTATCGTGGAATCAAACCCAGCCGGTGTCAATGAATTTTTCCTGGGTGATAAAAATCCGTAGCACAACTTCCTTCGGAGGGGAAGTAAAGCCATCGGTCCCATATCGATTGTGGCAAGACATTTGAAAATACTTTTTCGTAAAAATTGGTAAGTCATCTCGCGCTCGCTCATAGAAAGTATCGTATGCTGATATAAAGTACACGCTAAATACCTCAAATAAATATACAAAAGTTAAAAGGTTTTGTCACTATTTAAGTTGAGGTCATTGGACCATCAAAATTTTATATTTATACGTCAAGTCATGTGAACTGTAACTGTCACTTTTGATAGGTATCATTAATACCTATAGATTAATATTATTAATATTTTTCAATCATTTCAATTCTTCCCGCTAAAAATATGTTTGTATTTTCTATACTGTTCTTCCTACCAGAACCATACTATACATACGCTGTGATTTTGATAAGAAATTAAGTTGAACCAGACAGGTTTTTTTTTGTCTGATCACTTGTTTTATTTTCACCACAATATAAAACTCTATTCTGCTGTAGATAACTGCTGTTTGCATAAACATATTGTATGGCGCTGTAAATATATTTATTACATTGTTTATGGAAAATAATGCATCGTTTGATCAATATTTGGATTTAAAAAAATAGCGTAACAATATATTATTATTATTATTATTATTAAATTAGTATACTACTATAAATCCACATATCTAACTCACTGACATTAATGTTTACCCACTTCCAGATGAGCTAGAAACTTGAAATTTGGCATACCTATAGCTTTTAGCCTATAACCGACGAGAAAATTCCAAAGAGTTAAATATATATATATATCCCCGCAAAAAATTCAAAATGGTGGAGCAAATTTAAAGTTGGTGTGGACCTTTCTTTGAAGGTCTCTTGGGGCTAAACGGTAAGACCTATCATAAAACGGCCCTGGAATTACATTAGTTTGCATCCACTTGCAAAAAAATAAACTCACCGGGGGTTTGGGGGCGTAGCCGCCAACGAGCAAAGCGAGTTTTTATATATACTTGCTTTGTTGGCCGCATGGTCTAAGGCGCTGGTCTTGCAACAGACTAGACTGCCGAAGAATGGAATATCGTGGTTTGATCCCGGTCGTGTGCATTGAGTGTGGTTTCCTTACATGGTTTTCCACTCTTTCACCGCAAATTTGGGTGCATTTACTCTAAATTAAACCTTAGTAATCCCTATTAATTAGTGTAATTAGTAGATAAGCGTATAACCCAAACGGCTACTAATATGCGGTGTTAACAAAAATTTTGTAAACACTCCTGGGAGCTTTAAAATAATTTTTATAACTTTTAACTACTTAACGTATTAATCATAGCCCGGGCTATCAAAATATTTACACAAATATATTAGTAATATGAGGGATATGAACCTAAAGAGTACCCACACTCGTTTGGAAGGAGAGTGTGAAATAATTTAGTATATAGCTGGCCAGGATAGAAATTAGGAAGTTTAGAGGACTCTGGTTTGACCTTTGTTGGTGTGGGAGCAAAATATATTTAATAAAATACATACTGCTTCGTCCTGCCGTCTAGTAAATATATGGGACCTGTATCTGGGTATCTATAGTCCAAATTTCTTAGGAAGAACCTAATCTAACAGCTATACAAGCTACTAGATTGACTTTCACGCATGAATACGTCAAGTTGTTATCTGCACCTGTCACCTGTCACTTTTAATAGATACCATCAATACCCATGAAATAACACTAATGAATAATTATATAGTAAGATTATCAATGCTGACCGCCAAAAAAAGTTCTTCCTACCATAACTCCACTCTTATAGTAGACGCGTACCGTGCAAGTTAGGTTAAGTTAATTTGTTGTTAGTGTGCTGATATCTTTATTATGTAAAGAGCATATTAAATATTGATTGATTGTCGACGATCACATGCCTTGAGGACCATGTACCGACCACACAAACTACCTCCACACGGTTATTTCCTGGGCCCTCTCCATCAAATCCCCTTACGTTAAATATACCGATCAAAAATCTTAAGTTCCAAATAAAACTCTTTGTTATGATCCTATAATCTCTGATGGAATTACAGACTTAATATAGGGTAACAGCGTTGTCATTCTATGACGCTCTGCCTTCGTTCAAAATACGACCCTCTTTTACAACCTTGATGGTCGTCGTCGCCAACATTTTCTTATTATTACTATTATTTCACTTTCCTCTTGTCTTGCCTCCCGAGTCTGAGCTGAACGAGGACATTTGGCAACGTTATACTAGTTAAAAAAAAGTTAAGATGACATTTCATCCTAAAGACCTGCATTTCCCTTGTAATCTGTCACCGAATGCGCATTGTCTTTATTTAACTCCATCTTCTTCATTTGAACGCTATAAACTTATCTTTTAACTCTTTCTCCAACCTGCTCTCTTTAATTGAGAGTTCAGATATTATTTAGCACTGATTATTATTATTATTAGCACCGTGTCTTACTAACCGTACGGGCTGTACGCACTGCGTATTACTAATTGTTCGGGCTACACACCCATATGTACTAATTACGCCAATGTGTTAATAATGAGGGTTGAATTTAGAGGAAGTGTAACCTCATTTGCATGGAGTGAGATTACAAAACTTTTAGGAAAAAGCATTCTAAGTAAACTCTACTGTGATTCTAAACCTGAACTTTCCGTCAAGGCCAGCCCAGTCTATTGCGGTCAATGAAGCAAGTGCTAATTCAATTATCTGATATCTGATACTGGCACTAAAACGTAGCCTACACATATAAATATAACTTTCTTTATCTATCACTCATAGGTCATGAGTATTGATTTAAGCTGTTTGTATAAGCAAAAATCAGACAGGCTGATGGGTTATTTTTTAATTTATAATATAAAGAGTAAATATTTTTATTATTTACAAGTTCAATAGGTGACCTGGTGGTCTATGGGTAAGGTGTCGGACTTCTGTGCTGGGGGTCCGGGGTTCAATCCTCGGTCCCGGCACAGATTTATCTGATTACCAAACCCTTACTTCACCTCTGGCAAGACATCTTGTGAATGTGGGGAATGCCAGGCCTCCACCGTGGTTCGGATTCCACGTTAAACTGTAGGTCCTCCATTTCATCTCACAGTCACCCTAACATTACACATTAGCGTAAGTGCGTACAACCCGAACGGGTAGTAAGACGCGGTGCTAATAATAATAATAATCAAGTTCAACCTCAATATTATGACGTATCTTGACGTTTTATCTGCCCCAGAAATAAAAAGGTGGGTCTTACAATAAGTTTGTCCCGCTCTGTTTGTCCGCCTGTTCATAGCTAGGATTACATATGACACGATTCAATTGATTTCTATCAAACTTGATATTTAGATTAGTCCATATGGTCACACTTTGGGATAATATCGTAATTTTGATTCCATCTCTAAAATTAAGGTATTTTATTGACGACTGATTTTTGAACATTAATCTTTTTAAATTGATCTAATGATTTTTATAATGGACACATTGATAGTGTTTTACTTGGTAAATATAACCATATGTTCATTAAAAAAATTTGAGGTTAGTTTACTGATTTTTGAAAATTTGAAATATTTTAAAAATGTCTATAATATTTTGTTTAGAACTTTTATCTGAAAAGCTTACATACTATTATAAAAATAATTTATTTGTTTTTCTGAGAAGGAGTAGAGATCGTGATAGTAATTTAGCGAAAATGTATCCGTAATGATGTTAGTGAAGGGATGGGAAATCCACCCTATATGGACCCGCGAGATTCGAACGTTGACCTCAATCTCCTCGGCGATGAAGTCCATTGCAAATCTGATGCCTTAGACCGTTGTGATTTATACAAATTAAAATAAGCCAAACCATTTTACTTTCTCGCGACCCCTCAAAGAAACTATTGTGATCGTAAAAATAAATTGAATCCGGGATTTTAACGGATGTCAACGATTTATGACTCCTTGAAGCCGATTTTTTTTTTTGTTGGTTCCATCTCTAAATTGTCGAAAACCGGAAGTTGAAATTTTAATGCGAAGTGTTGACCCATGTAGACCCAATTTCGATATTTTTTATTGGATCGAAAATACAAATGAGAACTTTTTTTTTAAATAAAAGTATATAATTTAAAACCAGGGGTAAAAAATGTTTTACGTAAGTATAGCGTAATTTGTGCTCGGGTTTGCTAGTGTATTACTAATATTTTATTTCACATATATTACGAGCTACAATATCTAAACAAGGAAGCAAGAAGTGAATACGGTGCATTATATCATCTATTTTGTCCTTATATCTGCGACCCCTCCCTCACCACTGACTGAATCGAAAACACTTTCGTAATGAACATCTCGATAATTTGGCGAGTCTGGAGTAAGTGTGGAATACTTAGAGGGCGAAGGGAGGAGGTTTGTGTTCATTTTTCCCTCGTTTAACTTGAGCGTAAAGTGATTATGTAAATGAGGCGTCTCTGCTACCGGCGGGTAATTAGGTGACAAAGTTGGCGACATCTGGTCGAGCGTGGACCGGGTTTGCGTGCGTGCCCCTTCATCTGGGTTATGGTTCAGGGTGCTTCACCCCTCTCCTCCCCACGACCGAGTTTTACCACATGCAGAAATGTTTTGCGTGAATTTCAGCCGGGACTAGGTGAGGTCCCCATCGGAAATGATTAAAATAGCGTTGAACTGGAAAACATCTAATAAATATAGAATTTCAGTCCAACTTTCCTATGATGGGTATTATCTGGCATAACCGACCCTGTGGTGTATTGGTCAACACACCTGGTTACGAGACCACCCGAGTTTGATTCCCAGCTGGTATCATGGGTATTTTTCCCGAAGGGGGAACTACCCCAACGGTCACCAGAGTTTGGTAAATAAGCCTTAAGATAGGTTTAAGTGTTCCACACCCTCATTCTCACTATCATTATCTAATCTCATCGGGGCACGGAAAGAGCCTCCACAGAAAGGATGTACGATTAGTACATTCAGGTGTCCCCTGGGCAATGGTACGGCCTACATTATTACTGGTTAATCTTTCCACGCTCAGACGCGCAATTTTATTATATTATTATCTGGCATCTGGAAAATCTATTAGATTAAATTTCATTTATTCATACTTCAAGTCATGTGATCTCCAGGCCGTCATACTTGATATAGTTATACTATCGACACCTATAAAATAGCACTAATAATATACAGGGGTGGATTCGGGAGGGGGGGGATCAAAGGGTTAGTTAACACACCCCCCCCCCTTTTGAAAGTTAGAAAACTAATACAAAAAACAAAATTAAAGTTCAAATTTTAGAAAGAAACTACAACACATGTAAATTATACATATTTAAAAAAATCTTTTTACTCGCAGACACCTCTTAATCCGGGTACACACGTTTGTTATTCGTTCACGTTTATTCAATTTTTGACATGACTCACGCAAGTTTGGGAAAAAATTCGTTTTCATGTACGAATATTGGTCGTGCATAGCGAGTACCGAACATTTTTCCGCATAGAGACGGTAGACTACCACACATCAAAGAAGAATAATAATCGCCTGAGAGCAGTTTGCATCAAATAACTAATAGACAAGAGGCATAGGACTGGCAGAAAAAGTAGGAGGAGGAAAGCTCTAAATAGCTTCCAAGGTCATACAAATTTCAAAAATGTCTAGGGAAGGACAACCCTAAATAGATTCCAGATGCATGTCATTTTGAAGAATTTTCAGGCGAGGACCACCCCAAATAGCCCAATATTTGAAATAATTCAATTTTTAAAATGTTGTCGTTCGGCCTTTAGTGTAATCAGTTGCGTGTAATCCAGAAGAGTAGTGAGATACGTGTAAAAAAATATTCTCTCCTAAATTTTGGACACCATTTTAGAAGACATAAATAAAGGATGGTTGTAGAGTGGCATATATACACACATATAGTTCTGGTCCGTGATATCCTTATCTACCTAAATTATTATGTAATCGAATTTATTATATTTTATTTTAAATATGTTTTGGCATATTAAACCAGTTTAACTGTTCCCTTTCCTGATATGAAACATTAACAAAAGTTATCAAACAAAAAGATCCAACATTTAACACAAAATACGAGTAATACAAAGGGTCTCCTTTTAAAGAAGGGTAAAAAAAGGTACAAAAAACTAACACGAGACGTAGTTCTTGTGCAAATACCACGGGAGCTAAAGCTCTCTCTCGTAGTGACTGGCGAAGTTTTTTTATCTGTACAAGATACATTTTGTTCCTGTTTGTTTATCCCAGATACGCTCTCATTTTATACGATCCTAGTCCTCTTTCTCCCTCACCCCTTCTTCCTTTTGCTCCTCTCGCATCTAGCCGACACTTCCCACACTCTCTTGGCACACACAAACATTCATTTAAAATTCTTATGAAGTTGGCGTTATCCTCATATCCCCCGCTCCAAGAGTATGTGGGGGAGAAAAAACCCCTCTCACCCCCGGCGGGCCTTAAACAATGAAACATGCATGAACAGGAAAATGTCAACCTCAACAAGTTAAATCTCTGCTTAGATGTGTCTCCCTTACTTTTGACAAACAAACATGTTAATATAATGTCCGATTTTCAAATCATGTTG